>CM031240.1:980902892-981143591 GCA_018340775.1 Taxus wallichiana var. yunnanensis
CAAATACTTCGTTCCAGTTACGTATTGCTGTGCCTATGACACATGTTCGTAGGCGAAACCTTCTGAAACAAATTGACCTTGTCCTGAAAGTAACGTGTAACGAAAGTAAAAAAAAATAAATAGGGAAGACGATCCTATTGTCTTGGACCTTATCGTGACTCATGCTTATGGATCGGATGCTTATGGTTTATCTTCACTAGATGTTAAGCTTTGAGCACAGGCCCTTAATTCCTTGCATCTTCGACCATTATACCCACATTGACTTTTAGTCCTACCTCACCTTTACCTCTTTCATACTCATCGCCAGGCATTATTCACTCCTCTCCTTTTCACTATGCCATCCCCAATGATTAAACAAGAATCGTAATAGCATTATAGTAACTCTCTTACCCTCTCTTAAATATGTGTACCATGTAAACCTCTCCACACGTGGCGTGATTTCGTGGATACTTTAGTTTGCTTTCAGATGAAGAGATCCCATGAATTGGTTTTCACCTTATTTTTTGAACAAGAATCTGATTCTTCACCATAGTCTTGTCCATGACTTAAAATCCCTCACATGGGATCTGACTCAGCTTGAAGTTAAACTACTGATAAAGATGACTCCCTCAAAAGAAATTTTTCTCTCTCTATCGTTGTTATAAATAGTAATGCTCCCCCGAGGAGACTTATTTATATGTAAATCCTACTTAAAAATAAAAAAATAAAAAATAAAAATAAAAAAATATTATGTAAAGAGAATCTAAAGCTTCCCCACATCGATCGACCTTTGCGAAGACACTCAGTGTGGGAATTAATTTTCTCATCATATAGACTTCGCATCGATCGGTCTATCTCAAATACAAGTCAAAATAGAAAACTTTTTCATTGTCGTGGACTTTCTTATTGTGATCTTGGATCTCTTTCCAAAAAGGCATGCTACCTCATACACCATATAAACTACCCACTTTTCACCTTATCACCATTCACACCTTCATTTCCTACCACCTCAAGGGACCAGCTTCGGAACCGTGACATTTGTAGTGATCATGTGGTATTCTTCACCTTTAGAATCAATCAGGTCATGGAATGTCTTTGTAGGGTCTTCGTTCCATCAGCCTATAGGTATGACCCACCTGCTATGATCCTTACCAATCAAATGGCTTCTTGCCTCCTCTTATCTTTTAACTTCTTAATACATACGTATTGATCATCCTATATAGAACTAGATCCAGCTGACGCTTATCTCTAGAAAATTTTCCTCTTTCATCACAATCAACTTAATATCACTCATACCTATTTTCCCACAATTCAACCATCCCTAAAAAGACCTTGAATCAACCATGCCTATAACCTACCAACCCCTTCTCATACCTTCTCACATTTTCTCTAGATTATGGAGAACTACATCAACTTACCGAGGTCCCTGTTTCGCTAGGACTGTAAAGGAAGCACTCAAGTTAGCCTTTGGCCACTCTCTACCCTAACCAATTACTCCTTTTCCTTTCCTAATCACATTCTACCCTAGTTAGTTTTCTTTTTATATAAATAATTGGAAATTAAACCAAACAAACAACAATTGCTTCACATATTTACATATCATCACTCATTCATTCATTATGTCTACCATTTTCTTTCCCATTATCATATGTATTCTTATAAAACATCTCAGCGTGACCCATATCATCATTAATTACACAAATTCATGAATTACAAACTGGAAATTAATCCAATCTCAACCATACCCCTAAACCAACCTAAACTTCCACCATCATACCTAAGTCAAACCCTGACTCCATCCATGCCTATGACTCCGACTCGATCCATGCCTAAAACTTGACTCCATGCATTCCTAAATCAAGCAACTTCGACTCCATAATCCACTAGTATGACTGACTGGAAGTCCATACCCATGACATTCGGTTCTATCATGCCTACACAACTTAGTTTCCATCACATATATAAATCAAAATAGCATGTTAAACACCATATACACATAATGCCATAATAACCATCATCTCTATAAATTAATCATCTAAATATGTGTATCCATATACATTTAACTGAAGAATATATTTGGCATGCTGGGCATAGGTGTATATAAAAAAATATAAAAAACTCTCATGTACATCCTCACTATATTCGGCACGCAAAGCGGTATATATGTCAAAAATATAATATAAAAATAATAGTGGAGCTCAATCATCTCCCCATTTGGTATCTAATCCTATCTCATCCATCTCCTCCTCTTCTCCTCTTGCCGGCAGTGCCTAGATGACCTCCCTCCGCCTCACACACCTAGTCCTGCTGCTGATTGTCCTACCTCTGGGAGCTGGCCTGCGTGCACTAGTGACCTCACCACTGAGCTTGGCCCTTGGGCTTGCTTGGCCGTCCCTATACACTCCACACTATGTGCAGAGATCTTACTCCTTTCACTCTGATTCCTATTGTGCTTATGTACTTGGAATATGATAAGACCATATATCCCCACGCGCCATCGCCTCGATCCTGAGTGAAAGTATCTCAACTCACCCATGGCATCTCTCACTCTAGCGGTGGATGCCCATCTGCAGTGGTTCCATCAACCGCCGACTTGACTGCCTTACTGCTCCTTCCTAAATAATGGGACCTTGTCCCTATGCCCTTATGGTGGTGCCAGCCTTACATACTGGAGCCTCAAACTGCTATATCCTCCCCTTGTGCTGAGGCCTCCTTTATAACTATGTCTCCTTTTTGTCAATAGTAGCCATCTCACACCTATAAACTTATAACTTGCCTCCCTATGTTGTGGCCAAGCAGGCCCATGCAGGGAACATGTCATCTACACCTGTAGGGTGGCTACCACGAACCCCATCCCCATCTCCATGCCTCTCCCTCTGAACCCCCTTTCCGGTGGGGTGTTGGTCCCTACTCCCTGATTTCACATTTAAGAGGTAACTTGGCATGCTCGTAGGGTGCATGACCTATGCCTCGGCCCATTTATCAAATGTCCATACTATGCCCAAGCTGGGTCGCAGGGTAGCCACGTACTGCCCCTATAGGCTGTCTCTACTGCACGTAATGTAGCAAATTTGGCCGACCTGGCCTCATTAGTGCTAGTTTTGTAGCTATGTTTCCACCACTATATGTACTTGTTTGTCACCTAGCATCATCTATCTATCATCGATCATTGTTCCTCCCTCTGGCCGATGGCGCATAGGTCATGGTAGTGGAGACCATGACCTCTCCACATCATCCCTCTATCTACTGAGGAAGGGTGGAGGTATATCTGTGACAAACCGAACTACCATCGACCCGATCTACGAGTATCATCTCATGCTCATGGCCCCCTCTCTATCCACCTATAAATTTGTAACCCATCCAACATTTACCATCTATCCTGTATGAAAGCTGATAGCTTATATGTAGCCTCCAAATAATGTCCCTGCTGTAATCAGACAATCCCTTTAGTAATCACCTATAATAGGCTACATCATGTGTCACTCTCAAACAGCACTCTCCCATAAGCTGGCACCCCATGGCTCAGATGGCGCTTTGGAACAAAACCTAGATCGAATACATCCAGAGTGCAGGGCATACCAACTAGGTGCACACACATAATGTGCTTATAGGCCCAACAATGTAACAAGAATGTAATAGCACTGAGTTGAATCATCATAGTCTCCCATAAGACCACAACTCTCTGTATAAGCCATACCAGAATGTAAGCCCCCATGCAAACCCAATTCCTACTCTCCACCATGTCATAAAAACATGGGACCCCATTAGTGATCGTGGAATCTCCCACCCTCTACATTCGTAGTGCAAAACAATGACTATCTCCATTAAGCACCACTAACCTCATCTCTCTCACGGGTAGGCTGACCATACATCACCCGTAGCTCATCTTGGCACTATGGAATCCAGACAATGCCATCCCCTCTCCAAACATCAAGTGCGATAACTCCTCGGATGCCTGCGGGAGATTGAGTCAAACCTATGTACTCTACTATAGGTAGTCACATGATCCTGTAAACATCCTCTAGGGTGATTGTGATCTCACCCATCGCATAATGAAATGTATTGGCTGCCGAATCCCATCTATCGATGATGGCAACCATAAAACTCACCTCCCAAACTACACTGTGCATCGGTGGTCGTGGCCCTAATTAGAGCTAACATCTGTATGAGATGGATCCACTCGACATGTGTGGTGCTCCCTCATATCTCCAAGCAGGGAAGATTTACCTATCCCTCAATCACCATTTGGTCCTCAGTTCATCAGAACTTTGTCTAACCAATCATAATAACACTTGACCACACTTGTATCACAACACTTGCCACCCCCCACTATACCACCACTTACCTAATTAAATAGAACCTTTCACCTATTTATATGCCCTAAATCCCATTACCTATCTACCCAATGCCTCAAACCCTCACCTATTTTCATTTTCCCCTCTCATCGATCTTCTTATTCACCTATAATACCCATACCAAAAACTTTCATCCTACCTATACTGTTCTACAATGACCCATCAGTTATCTCCTTGAGGGCTTACCTCTTTAACACTTTGGCCAAGCCTTCATGTGGTCGACATCATTGACTCATAGTCACGATAATAACTAGCATCATTCATCACATCTATAACGATACCGGTCCTTACCATGCGGCGTCCGCTAAGGAAAACCAATGTCGAGTCAACTGTCCTGTGGTGGAGAAAACCCGAGACGCCCTATCCTATTTCTACCCACACTCCTCCATTCTACCCATTTCCCCCACGAATACCTACCTAATACCTATTCCCCACTCCTCACTTACCTAAATATTCCCTCCCTTGTTCCCCTTGTCTCATTACATTCCCTCCAGTTCAAAGTTTTAAATATATACCCCCAAAACCCATTTTCCCTCCTACTCATTTCCACCCTCCACTACTCACCACAAACAACAATAAGGAATGGGATCTTACCTCATCATGCTGCCATCGTGGTGGCACCTCAAAATGATACGTGGGTCCACCCAATCCCTCTCCTTCCTCTACCATCAACGATCACCCAATCGGATCAATCAATCAAATCAATCACCCGATCAAATCACCAAGCTCATAAGACCGCGCCTATCGACGTGACAATCGCTCAAGCTCACGTGGCTCGCCAACTCGGCTCTCCATGTCATTTGGTCACTTTCCACCTCTTTATCTCTTTCTTGTTGTTTTCTCCTATGCAGAGGCGAATGAATAATGAAAATGATTTTTAAAACGTAGAACTTTTTCTTTTTATAACCTTCCCGATTTATTTGGTGATGGTTTTACCTTGACCAACATACTGTCTTGTGCCCTATCCTGCACCATGGTAGGTCCATGGTGATTGGCGTGGTTCATTATGACCATTTTGGTTATCACGCTTCGTCTTATTACTACCCATTACCTATAATTTGCTGACCCTAAATCCTTTACCTCACCCACACGACTTGGACATTTCACTTTACCCTCCTAACTTCATCATTTCCACCTAACCCCTTCATCATTTAAGGACTCAATATTTTTCCCATACCTCGGCCCTACCCATGTCCATAAGTGACCTAGCTCTTGAGCCAGAATATTGTTAGTGACACTGTGAACTCATGTGCTCACTCTACCTTGTGACACTATTACCGTGGTTGTTTGATTTAATGACCTTACCTTATCCTCAGGTATTTTGTTTATTTATCCTAACCCAACCTTTGGTGTACCAAACATACCTAAGCGTTCTGCACCTTTGATGCGCATTGTGTTTCTTGACCATATCCTATACCTTGGATACGAATCACCTCAACCTTGTTTGGATAAACCTATCACCCTTACACAATGAAGATTTTGCATGCTCTTCAACTTTGGTACCGTGTTGTGATTTATATATGTGCGTACGTTTGACTATTACTACCTTTAACCCTTACCAATTACCTAGATTCACTAATTGGACCTTTACCCTTTACCCACATTTGTTACCCACATTCCTCTTCATCACATTCACCTTTTATCCACTCACTTGATTCTACCTTCCACCTCATCGATTCTTGGTTTAAGGGGATCACCTTCACCACACATGAAGCGACCACATCTTATTTTTTTTTCAGTATCACTTACCAATACAAGATACACTACAAAAATGAGCAAAATGTAGACACCAAAATTAGGTCACACTCCCTCGATCCCTGCGACAAATAACAAACTTGAACACACTCACCTAACCATGGCCCCTTTGTAAGGGATATTACTTGTACAAATCAGAACATATACAACGAGAATAACATGAGAGAACACAAAAATATGACAATGATGACAATATGCTCATATAATAGTTTTGCCACTTGAGGGGGCAAGCTCCAATACCACTTATGGGTAACCTCCAAACATACAATAACACTCCAATACTCAATATATGATTCAATACAACCTTGTAACCCTATATATACCATTCTAACCTATGGCCAATACTGAGGCCGACCTCCTAAGCATAATAAATCATAAATGAATGATATAATAAGATAAGGGGATGTGTGCCACATGTTGGCATCTCCATCAATACATATACATCATAACATTATATCCCATGTGAACCCATACATATAACTAAGGGGATGTGTGCCACATGTCAGCATCTCCATCAACCCATATACATTATAATATTATATCCCAAGGTACATAGCATTGCCTCCCTCTTTGACATGTTTGTCCCGAAACATAAGAAGAAGCCATATAATGAGTGTGCTTTAAATTATTGCACACTTGTCGCCAACTTAATCATCAACCACCCATATGAAATCATATCCTATGTAGTAGCTTCATGTAACATCTTCTTCTTCTTCTTCTTATTGATGTTTCTTCGCTTTGATTTTCTTCTTCTTTTGTTGCCCATCTATCCATGAAAACTTGTTCCAGTTCTGCTGAAGACCAATTAGACTTTTCCTTTTCTAACTCAAAAAGAAAATGCGTGCAGAGCCACTAATCCACAACTTGAATAACCAATTATTTGATGGTTTAGAGAATTTATCCCTAAATTTGTTCCACCATTCTCTAGCATCAATCTGCCATCTCAAAAAAACAACCATCCCCATGATCCACAAAACTAGGGTTTAGGAATAGACCATTTTGATCAAAACTTTTTCTAACCCTTTCAGATAAAGGTCCACAAAAATTAGAAATCATAGAACATAAACACCAATTTAATTTTTGAGAGGTTTCCAAAATATAAGAAATTTAAGAAAATTCCTCAAATTACGGCCTATGGAGCAAAATAGTGAAAAAAATAAAAATTAAATAACTCGAAAAAATAGATCCAAATTTTTAAAATTTTAGTGGTATCACCTTTGAATATCATACCACCAACCCAAAAAATTTATTTCCTAATTCATCATTATTCAGAAGATATAGATGAAACCATAAAATTAGGGTTTCAACCCTTAAACGGACAAAACGTTTGCAAAACAGCTCCAAACATTCTAAAATTTGGAGGAATATCACTCGAGCTATGTATCAACTCCCACAAAAATATCTAAAAAATTCCAAGTCGATCTTTAGATATAGGTGAATCACCAACATTAGGGTTTCATCCCACAAATTGCCCGGATCTTTGCTGCGATACCACTTTTGATAAGAACATTGCATATAATAAATCAATAAATTGTAGAAGATAACACAACACAACATATATGGGGGCCAATATGCTCTAATATGCAATATATTCAGAATAAAACCCTTAAGGTAGGGTAACACCATCTACAATGCTCCTTAAGGAAGGAGTAACTCCACAATGATCTCCCAAGATGGGAATCCACTTGAGGGGGACACCTCCAATATACCTCTACCAAGTAGAACAATAAACTCATACATCCATTCCCTCTCATAATGATACTCACATCCTCTAAATATTATGGGTAACACCTAATCCCAATGTAGGCCCGACCCATTACCCAATATAATTAATTCTATGTGAGCCCATATAACTAACTTAAGGGGATGTGTGCCACATGTCTAAGCATCTCCATCAACCCATATACTTATACTATTATATCCCATGTGAAACCATACATATAACTAAGGGGATGTGTGTCACATGTTGGCATCTCCATCAACCCATATATATTATATTACCATATCCCAAGATGTATGAGTTTATTCTTACTTGGTAGAGGTATATGGAGGTGTCCCCCTCAAAGTGGATTCCTATCTTGGGAGATTATGAGTTACTCCTTCCTTAAGGGCATTATATGGTGTTGCCCTACCTTAAGGGTATTATTCTACTTATTTGGGCATCTTGGCCCCCATATATCTGGTGTTGTGTTATCTTTACAATTTATTATATGCAAATTCCTTATCAAGTGGCGTGAAAGCGGTGATCTGGCACTCATTTGTGGGATGAAACCTCCAATGTTAGTGATTCATATATATCTGAAGATCAATTTGGAATTTTTTTAGATATTTTTGGGGAGTTGATACATAGTTCAAGTGATCTTCCCTCAAATTTTAGATTTTTGAGTTGTTTTGCAAAATTTAATGTCCGTTAGAGGCAACCTCCCAATACCACTTCGAGGGTAACCTCCAAACATACAATAACACTCCAATACTCAATATATGATTAACTACAACCTTGTAACCCCTATATATACCATTCTAACCTATGGCCTAATACTCGAGGCCGACCTTCAAGCATAATAAATCGTAAATGAATGATATAATAAGATAAGGATGTGTGCCACATGTCGGCATCTCCATCAATACATATACATCATAAAATTATATCCCATGTGAACTCCACTCTAATATTAATTAATTAAATTAATCCATGTCCTCACAATAGTTATTATTTAAATATCCTAATTAAAATAATTCCCCTACCCCCACCTCACCTATGCACACCTCACCTCAAATCTATTCTTAGTATGTTTCCATAGCTAGTTAAGACATACCTAAACCCTAAAAATCAAATCCTAAGTTCCGTCTAACCATATTCCCACCCATTATAAAATATAAAAATTCCATTCTAATCCATGAAGAAAAACAAACAAGATCCAAGAAATCAAGTAGATGAAATGTTTAGTTTAGTAAACCTAGAAAATCATGCCCTAGCGATGTGCGATTACACCTAAACCTACTGCGGTCGACTCGGAACCATCATTGGTTACCATTTATTCCCCAAAATAACCGTATTTCTAGGTTGGCACATCTAGAGAGTGAGAAAATGAGACCGAGCTACATGTAAGTAGAAGCCCAGCATTCACACACACATCAGAACATCCACATCCAAGAGCTTCAAAGTGACCAAAGAGAAATTTTTATTCACGGAAGAATCTAGGAAGTCTTTATCACTACACCAAATTCCATTCATCGATTAATCTGTCATTATCATCCAATGATCAAGCTCATAAAATAGTAATTATTTTGTTGACCAGCATCCATCTACTTTTGTTTTAGTAGGATTTTTTATCTCTATCATCGAGTTTCTCTGGCACTTCCATTCTCCCACCATTTACCCTCATGCAAGTTTGATCATTCCTTCAACCACACCATTAAATTTCCCATACATTATCAGGTTGATTAAAAACTTCGAGTATACCTAAGATCTACATAGACCTTTTCATTTCCCTCTTCATTTCTATTTAACCTCATATCTATCCTTACACCAATATTTTAATAAGTTCTTATCACCTCGATTTGCACCTGATTTCGGTTACCCATGACCATTGTCGGTCCGTCACGAACCGTCATCAATTATACTAGACCGACTTCGGTCTCTCGTGTTTTACCCTCGGACCAAGAACTAGAGCCCAAATTCTCCACTAAATGCCCAAAATAGCCCAAAACCAAACCACGACCAGCACTAGTACTCTAATAGAGACCTTTCCCTTCAAATTCAATCATAGCTTAGCTTTGTTGTGAATGAATTTTCTTATTATAGTTGAATGAGATACGTAAATCATTTTAACTACCGTAGTTCCATTTATTGTTAACATTCAATGTTTTAAACAATGGATTAACAACCTTCTAAGGAGTATCACACTTCTTGGAACTAGCATACACTAGCCACATGTCATATGCTATTTAATCTCTTTTGGTGGTCTTGTTGTTCATTTCGAGTAGTTCCTCTTAGCCAAAAGGAAGCTCTCACAATCATATGTGGATCAAGAAGTCATACGCACATAACAACCTTCAACCATATTTACTGAAAACGGGTATTCCTCTTAGCCCTTTTACCCTTATCTATTTCATTGCATTCAAAGAAATGCTCTAATAATCAAGTGAAACACACAGGAAGTAAATAATGAAGAAAAATGGTGAAATTCAACAAGAGTGAACAAGGCCACTAGAATGAGGATGAGTTAATTTTGGGGTAGTCCACCAATAATTATTAGCATTGAAATGGAAGATGATAATGAAATAATGTTAGGGGAAGACCAACAATAATGGTGAGTAGTTATGAGGGTGGATATGTGGTAGAACTTGAGCATAAGAAGTGGGAAGAGTGAAGAAAGGTGAGTGATGAGTTATGACAAGGTGAAGGTGAGCAGGGGATGCGAAGGATGAGGATGAATAAGGTGAAGATAAAGAAATAAGACATAAAAATAATGGGAGGAAATGGTATGAAGGATGATGGATTGAGAAGGGAAAATGGGGAAAGGAACATGGCTATCTGAGCTTATGATGGTAGATGAACTATGTTATAGGATAGGTTGAGGAAGGATAATGGTAGGAGGAAAATGTGGTTGGTAGGGAGAAGAGGGGAGAAATGATCAATGGAGGGAACAAATAATGAGATGAGGAGAAGTCCAAAATGATGAATTCAACTTAATGATAACCCTTAAGTAAGATTTTCATCTAATGAAGTGGTTAAGTAGTATTTCCAAGAGAGGGATGATGGAGGTGAAAAGTGGGAAAGCGAGGGAATTGGTGTTTGTGAGAATGAAAGAGGAGGTGAGAGGATGTGATGGGACTGATGATAAAATGTGGATGGTAAGAATGTGGAGTGATGGGGAGTATAAGATAACAAATCATCCTTAAGAGGTACTCTTAAATAAAATCTCCATTTCGTATTAAGTGGTTAAGTAAGATTGCCAAAAGCCAGCGATGCGATATGGAAGGTGAAAGATAAGGATTTATTGGTTAAAGGGGTGGAATGTTTGGTTGGAGAAAATTATTACGTTGAGGGGAGGGAGAAATAAGATGGAGCAAATATGATGGGATGGGGGAAGGAAAGATGAAAGATCAACCTTAAGAGGGACTCTTAAGTAAGATCACCATGTCATGGGGATGGTTAAGTAGGATCGCCAAGTTCAAGAAGAAGAATGATGGGAAGAAGTAAGTGATTGATGGAGTTGGTGGGAAGAGGGTATGACAAGATGGACTGAAGGGGAACCCTCAAGTGAATTTTCATACTGTGAGAGTGTGTAAGTAATATTACCAAGTAAAATATGGATACTAGGAAGGATGAGAAAAGAGTGAGTGGTGTAGGCAGAGTGGAACAAGAGGTGAGGAGGTGATAACAAGGAAGGAAGGAAATAAAGGAGTGTGACATGAATGGATGGAGGAACATATGTAGTGTAGGATGGAGAGTGTGAGGGGAATCCTTAATTGGGATGCCCACATGGTGAGAGTGATGAGGTAAAAATGATAAGTGGAAGAGGTGGAGTGAAAATATGTGTGTGGTGGTAATTGTTGTCTAATGAAAAGAAAATGGTGGAGAATTTTCTACAGTGGGAAAATCTTAGGAAGAGGGTATACCTCAACCAAGAGTCCCACATGAAAGGGGTGATTAAGTAATATTTTCAAGATGAAAGTAGAAGAGTGAAAGGAAAGAACACATAGTGGCGAAGGGAATGGAATGGTGATTAGGGTGATGTGGGGATAAGTGGGGATGAGTAGAAATTAGGAGTGAGGATGAATGGATCAAATACAGGGTGACCATGGTGAGGGATGAGGAGTTTTGGGTAGATAATGCTACTTAAGAAATATCCTTAAGTAGGATTACTTAAAACTACAATGGTGATCAAGTAGGATTCCCAAACTAGAGAATATATTAGTATGAGTGAATGGATGGGGTGAAAAGTAAGTTTTCAATCATGCAGGAAGATACTCACGTGATGAAAGAATATTAATTTTAATATAGCACAGTACATGCGTGATGCATCATGATATAGAATATTAGGATGACTAGGTTATAATATGCATAAGAGCATAGATAGGGGCCATCAGAAATGTATGATGCCCCGGTATGATATGCAAGTGCAAGAGATCATAGATAAGGACCATCAAAAAGATATGATGTCCCGTATGATATGCAATCATATAACATAAGTATATTAGAGAGAACACCAGGATACATAAAATCAAGATGCCCCCAATAATATGTCCAGATACCAAATAAATAAAAATAAACTTGTAAATAGTAACACAAAGACCTTTACACATGTCCCTGATGTGTTCCATGGTGATGATTGGTGAGATGTGCTCCCAAGCATGGGTAAAATGGTGTAGAATGGATTGGGTCATTGTCCTTAACAAAGAAACAATGAGAGTCGATTTTCCCCAAGCAAGGATGCTACGAGGGAAGTGGCTTGAATTTGATAGTCATAAGGTGGTTGGAATATTTTTGGGGATAATAGCTCAAAGGATGAATTGTCTTGATTATTAATTTTTTTTACGTTCTTTGATGGCTTTACAAATTTTTAGGATTTTGTGATTTTTTCAATTTTATTTGGTAATTTGAAGGTTTTTATATGTTTTTGGGATTTTGAAGAGTTTTCAAATATGTTTTGTATTTTTTATTGTTTTTGGATTTTTATACTATTTTGGGGGATTTTTGATATTTTATACTATTTTTGGGGATTTTGGAATTTTATGGATCAGAATGCAAACTTCTTATAAGAGGTGATGAAACAGGTATAAATCATGTGTACTATGTTCTTCATGGTAACTCATGCTTTGAATAATATAAAAATTATCTCTCCATTAGCAGGATATATTGGTGATGACATGATGAAAATAAGTCCAACTCCCTTCTTGACTCCACGCAACTAGTAAGATGCAAGGGCTCATCGGTGAGAATCGAAGGATGCGAGGATGCGAATAATGAATACATAGAAAAGTGTTAACAACAATCCATTTGGGAAATTTTGACTCAATTCTTCTTAATGTTACTAAACCAGTTTCAAAATGACTTTCACTTTAAAGTTCACCTACTACCCTTAGATATTTACGTGGCCTACTAATTGGTAAGATATGAGGTGAAGGGATAGTTCTCTCTTCACTTAGGCATCTACATTACTCGCTTGAGGATTTTATGATTGTAGGCACTTTGATTTATAATATTTTGTATTTTTGTAAAGACTCCCTATGTATTTCCCCATGCTACCAATAAGAATCTAGGGCTCATCACCGAAGGAAAAATGTAGGTGAGTAAACATTTCTTTATTTTATTTGTTTGTTTGATTGTTTGAAAAAAATGAATTTTCAATTTATTCATTTTTGTTTTGGAAAATTTTTATGATTTGATGATTTATTAGTGACCCTCAACACTTTTCCCCATGCCACCAAAGTAAGAGGCAAGGGTTCATCATGAAAGAAAGGAGTAGATGAGTAAGGGAACCTCCCTCATTCCCAGGACTCACACTACTTAGTAAGAAGTGTGGCTCAAACACCAAAGAATGTGAAGGAAAAAGGTGTAACATTGAATTATTCATAACTAATTTGATTTTATTGAACTTTACAATAGTGCTTTGTATTTGGGAAGGATTTGTTTTCCCCAACCTCAACCCCACATGACTAGTAGGATGCGATGGTTCAATACCGAATACCGAGATGGACAATCAAACGAATCAGGTAAAGAAGAGTAGAGATTTTTGTGAAAGAGATAATTTCTTTGAAGGGAATATATTACCATCAGTAAGCTTCTAGGTATGACCATAGGCGAAAGCATATAAAAGTGGGAGACATTATAAGAAGTATGAAACTCACAAAACTTAATAGGATCTATATTAACACTTGTCTCATGATGGTGAATATGAGGATGTGATTTAGATAATGAGAATATCTTCAATGAAATGAATGATTTTAAATTATTTGGACATGAGTAAGACAAGAGGAATGTACAAGCGGTTGTCTCCTAGAATAAAGAGCATCTCAAGAATATAATTTCTTTAAATGTATTGCATTCATTGGTTCGTCAAGTTCTTGACCATCTTCAATGGTCAATTTATAGGCTCTGAGAGCTAAATGTGGTTGTAATTACATAGGTTCCCAACCAATTATGCTCAAATTTTCCTTGTTTTTCTCACTCTTTAGTGGCGGTCTTTTGATTTTCTTTGAGAATGAGATCACCAAACTTGAATTCTTTGGATCGTATTTTTTTATGATAACTGCATTGCAATGGGTTTTAATAGAATTGAAGATGATTGAGGGCATTAAGTCATTTTTCATCGATAAAATCAAGCTCATTAAGTCACGATTGTTGATATTCATCTTCGTTAGTTATATATTTAGGTGATATTCTCAGGAAGGGAGTTCAACCTCAACAGATAAAATAGCTTTGCAACCATAAGCAAGGAGAATAGGGTGGCTCCTGTAGGTGTGAGGTAAGATGTGCGGTAAGCACATCCGGTGAGGTAAATTTGAGTGTGTCAATTTCCTCCATGTGTATCAAAAATTCTTTCCATGATGGATTTTAAAGTCTTATTTGTCGCTTTTGTTTTGTTGTTACCCTAGGGGTAGTATGGATTAGACCATTTAATTTTTATGTCGAAATGTTTGGCAGGTATTTTACATCTTGGTTTTAAAATTATTTTCCATTATCTATGATAATAGAGGATGGAATGCCAAATTGATAGATGATATTCTTAAAATTAACTTTGATATTTAGATATGTGAAGTATTATAGGTGAGAGGCACAACTTCTATCCATTTAGTGAAATAATCGTTAGTGGTAATAATGAACTTTTATCCGTCGGATGATGTTGATCTGATTTTACCAATGAGATCAAGCCCCCATTGAGAGAAGGATAATGGTGTGATGATTTATTGTAATTCTTAGGAAGGTTGATGGACAAGATTGCCATGTTTTTGACAAGGTTGACATCATTTGACAAAATGGCATGCGTCATTTTCCATGGTGGGCCAATAATACCCAACACATAGGATTTTCTTGGCTAAGCCATACCATTTGTGTGCGCTCCATAGATACCATAGTGGACTTTAGTTAGAATGATATAGGCCTCCTCCTGACTAAGACATCAGAGAGAAAGGTGTTGTCGTAACTTTGTCTATGGAGAGTGTTTGCTAAAATGGTGTAATGATAGGCTCATTATATTAAAGTGCGTTTATGAATTGGTTTCATGTTGGTAGGAAACACTTTTTCATGGATGAAATTATAAATATCATGGTACCAAGGGTCATTAGGACCCATGATCTCACATACCATAATAGTTTCAAGTAGATTATAGGTAGGCATTAAAATGAATTCTATGAGAAAATGTTCCTGGGGTTAATTGGATGTGATTTCTAACATAGATCCAATAGTTTATATAGCATCACGTGGATTCATTATGAATTCAAGGATTTGGTCAAAAGTAATCAATCAAAAATAGCTTTGGAGGCTATCTACCATGTGCTTATATGGAATAAGTTTTTCATCCTTGACTTGGTACTCATTAGTAACCTATTTAATGATAAGTAAAGAGTCGCTAAATACAACCAACTCTTTAAGGTTCCAAGATATAGTGAGTTTTAATCCTATTATGAGAGCTTCATACTCTGTGATATTATTGGTACATAGGAATGCTAATTGAAATGACTTGGGGATAACATGTCCGCTAGGTGTGATAAGAAAAATACCAGCTCCAAATCCATGGAGGTTACATGATCCATCAAAGAATAAAGTCCAATACGGCACGATGTCTATGTCATGAAAATATCTTCATGCTGAAATGTAAAATGTAGTGGTTTATGTTCTAGGAAGATCTACCTCAAAAGTTGGTCTCTGAGGTCTTTTCCTTTAATTACTTTTATGAGGAATGAACTTGACATCAAATTCACTAAGTAGGATGACCCAACTAGACATTCTTCCTGTGAGAATAGGTTGAGACAAGAGATACTTGAGGGGATCGACCTTAGTGATCAATTTAGTTGTGTGATTAAGAAAGTAATGACATAGCTTATGGAATGTGAAAGTGACTGCCAAGCATACTTTTTTATTTGGGAATATTGTACCTCATGCTCAATAAGTGTTCGACTAAGGTAATAAATAGCTGTTATTTTTCTTGATCATTTTGTTATGCTAGCAACACTCTTATGACATACTCGGTACAGATGTATAAAGCAACATGGGTTTATCTATGATTGGTGACATAAGGATAGGTGGGCTGGAAAGGTATTCTTTGAGTTTGGTGAAAGAATCTTGGCAATCTTGGTTCCATTAGAACTATGCATATTTCTTAAGCAATTGATTAAAATGATGACACTTATCAGCTAACTATGATATGAAATGTCTAATGGATTGGATTTTCCTTGGAGACTGCATAATTGTTTGAGATTTTGGGGAGGAGGCATTTCCATGATGGCTTTGAACTTTACGGGATCAACTTCTATACCTCTTCATGAGATAATAAATCCTAATAGCTTTCTAGAAGTCACCCCGAATACACATTTCTTTGGATTAAGGTGAACTTTATACTCATGCAACCTTTCAAATATGTATCTCAACAAACCTATATGTCATATTTGTGTTTTAGATTTTGCTAATATGTCATCAACATAATCTTCTATGATATCATGCAACATATCATGAAAGATGATTTTCATGGCTCGTTGATATGTGGTATCTGAATTTTCATTCTAAAGCGAATGACCTTATAGTATAAGGTGCCCCATGGTGTAGTAAACTCCATTTTGTGTTGGTCTTCTTTAGCGATGCATATCTAATTATAGCCAAAAAATCCATCCATTATGGAGAGAATTTTTTTGACACATCGTGGGAGTCGATAATCATGTCTATGCTTGGTAAGGGAAAGTCATCCTTTAGACAATATTTGTTGATATTTAGTAAATTTGTGCATACTCTAATGCTGGGATTTTTCTTGGCTATAGGAATTATGTTGGATATCCATTCAGAATAGTTGATAGTTCGATAAAGTCTTCTTCTAATAGTTTTTGAAGTTCATCTTTTACAAACAATGTTACCTTGGGGTGCATTTTTGTAACTTCTATTTTACAGACTTCACATACGGATACACTACAAGATGATGTACTATGAGAGATGGATCTAGTCTGGCATATCTTTGTAGGTCCATGTGAAAATGTCTTGAAATTCAATGAGGAGCAATGTGAACTCTACACATTCCTGGTCAGACAGACTGATGTCGAGTTGTAAAATTTTTGGTTGTTCAAGAGTACCGATGTTAATATCTTTGGTTTCTCAACCATCATTTTGGATGTATCTTTTTCAAAAATTATGTTATTGGTTGATGTAAGTCATTGGTGTGGGTGATTGAGGAATTGTCACAAGGTTTTTTTTGTGATGTTGGGTCCTTTTATTGATATGTTTTTGGATAAGGTGGTAATGAGATTTTGACTATGGGAAATTTTGTGTTTTCACTTCTTATCTAAGTTTCCAAAGGTAAAGGATCCAAATATTCTATTTCTTCACCAAAATAGGAAAATTCATCAAGGTTAATCTCAAATCATGTTATGATGGTCAAAAAGGGAATTTGATCATGAGTTCAAGAAACTCTTCAATGGCTTCATCGTTTTGAAACATGTCCATGGCTACATGATGTAATTGGTCATGGTCTATGAGAGTTAGATGAAGAAGCTTGAAATCAATGACATTAATGGATAAATGTTTAAAGTATAGAGATTTGTTTCAGTAAGGTCTTCAAAAAGTCTGTGCGTAGACCACGGGTCATCACTATTGCCAAAATTGGTGTCATTGTTGTCACTCGAGATTAATACAAGAGAGTTGCATTAAGTACTCTTGAAACCAAGGTCATGTTTACCATGATGTTTGGTGTAAGTGATTAGATCTAAATGACCTTTTCCATTTGGACTGAGTCCTTTACCCTTCCATCGCATGTTTTTCATCATTCAATGGGCTTTGGTAAATTGAGGGGACTCATAACATGGAGTGAATTCATCATCATATAACCAAGATCCTGAAGAACTTGGAATATGTTCATTGTCTAGATGGATTTTCTTCCAAACTAGCTTGACCTAATTTGTAAGTGGGATGGATTCTAAGATGCGGAGCATTGGGTTTTCATAGGTTTTGTGGGGTTTAAAATGATGTAAAAAGAGTTTGCAATGTCTTGGAATTGGTATTCACTGCATCCTTTGTCAATGATTTTGAATGTGTGTGTTGGGGAACTAGTAGGTATCTCACTCGCATGGTGGGGGAAGTTAGTTTGGTAGTTTTGAAAGATGGAGAGAATGGGTTATAAGAAGAGGGGGTGGATTAGAGGATGAAGCTTGATTAACCAAAGGGGATGGTATCTTAACAAAAGAGGTATTGTTAGATGAAGAAGGTTGGTTAGATGAAGAAGATGATTGGTTAGTTGGAAGGGGATTGGTTTTAGAAGAGGGTTGATTAGTAGAAGAGAATGGATTGGGAGACGTTGGTTGATTAGAAGATGATGGTTGACTAGAAGATGATGGTTTTGGAGTATGTTTGGGAAGTTTATCTGGATCGAAACATGTTTTGTTAGGGATTATGTGAGGTGGAGTGTATTTATTTGTGATGGAAGTAGTGATCATTTTTATATATCCCTCATTGAGGAATCTACAATACTCGAAGGGTTGGGTATCGACACACAATGTAAATTATTTATCCAAGTGGGGAATTTAATACATTGGTGGAATGTGGATGGGATGGATTTCATGGCATGAATCCATGGTCGACCAACAGAGAATATTATATGCAACTTCTACATCCACCACATGACATAACATGTCTAAAGTGACTGGTCCAACCTTGAGAGGTAATGTGATTGTGCCTTCATACTTTCTTTCACTATTATCATACCCATGAATGGTTATGATGTCATTTGTAAATATTTTTCAGTGTAACCTAGATAGCATAGGAGTTTCATGGAGAAAATATTCAATGTTTCTCCATTTTCGACTAATACACGCTTGACTTTTGTGATGAGTTATATAAGCCTCGATGTATAAAGAATGGTTGTTAGTAATGTTAGGATTAAGAAGGTCAGTGGGACCAAATGATAGAATAGGATTGGGTGTTGAAATATTTTCTATTAAATCCTAGAATTTTGTGAGTTGATGTCCTCTAGGACACGAGAATGTCATTTAATGTTTGTGTAAGGATGTGTTGTAGTGGGAGAAGACTTTAGTAATTCCATGATGGAAATTTGTGTTGTGGTATTTTCAATTGTTTTATGATGTTGAATGAAGGTGTAGGTTGTGGAGTGGAAGTGGTGGTGGAGTTAGATGTTGGATTAGGAGGTGGTGTGGGAGACGAAGTAGTGAGATTATTTTTTGTAGTGGGGATCCACACTTTTTCTATCTAGTGGTGATTACACAATATGGTTTTGATCTTTATTGTAGCCACTAGATCTTGGTCATAGTCTATGGTGAGATGAATGAGTCATACTCAATGTTGTTTGATGATTGGCCCTTTTCCTTGAATTATCATCATGGTTAGGGAAGGGTTTTTGAACATGTTGATTTTTTGTTGGGGTCTTTTTGTATCGGAGGTATTTTCAACCTCTATGTCTCCATGTTCGATCAAGTCTTGGACATAATGGTAGAGTTGCATGCATCGATCTATAGAGTGCCCTTTTATGTGATGGTAATCACAATATTCATTGTCTTTATACCAATTCGGTTTGGGTTTCCCTTCTTGAAAGGTTTGACATGATGGGGTATGAGATCATGTTTGCATTTGCTAAGTGATGGAAGACACTAGATAGGCTTTCTCCAAGTGGAGTGAACTATCTTCTCCTATCATGAGAGGAGCCTCCTTTCTAGGGATGAAAATTGGTTGTTTGTTGGATTTAATTGTGTTGGGTGGATTGTTTTGAATGTTTTGAACATGGTGAGAATCGGTGATACACCATCATTGACTATATTTCAGTTCTGATTAAAGAATTTGGATTTTTCCTGGTTTTGAGGGGCATCCCTAGGGGTTGGTCCCTAAAGGGTGTTTTAAGTAAGCCCTTAGAAATGAGGGATTTCTCTATTTGTGTCCCCTTTTTAATGACTTCTTCGAAATTACTTAAACAGTGCATCTTACATGTGGAATGATAATTCTGCAATGAGGTTTGGGACAAAGATGCTAACCAATTGTCTCTCTGGTATTGAGCAAGGAAATATACTTACAATCCTCACTCAACGTTGTAAAAAAGGATGTAAAATTCTCATTGGGCCTTTGCTTGGTGTTACAAAGATTGAGCATGGTTACTTCGAGTCTAGGTTGAAGGAAAAATGTTTAACAAATTTTTCGATAATAGTCTAAAAGTTGTGATTGACCCTTTGGGAAGATGAAGGAACCAATCTAAGGCATGTCCTCCTAAACTTTTAGGAAATAATTGTAAAAGATATATGTCATGATAAGCTACTTCCTGACATTGCATGTAAAATTCCTTGACATGTTCATGGGGTCACCCTTGCCTTTGTATTTATCAAATTTTGGAGTTTGAAGGATGGAAATGGTAAGTGTAACATTTCCATATCAAATGGGTAGGGGCATAGTTCTTCAAAGTTGAATTTTTGATTGCTTTTGTAGTCCCCTAAATGGTTCTTTCATATGTTTCCATTCTTGTGTGAATGGAGAATTGTGGGATGGGTTATCAAGGACTTCGTGAGTATGTGGTTTTGGATTTTGATCATGTAACCTTTCAGCTTTAGAAGTTATTTTGCTCAAGTTTCCTTGTTAACTCTTGGATTTTGGTAAATAACTCATCGGTTGAAGAGTTATTTGGGTTATTTGGTATTTCATTGTGGTGACTCGATTCACCATTTTCTATAAGTTTGTTTAGATTTTTAGTCCCAAAGTCAAGGGGTAGTTTTTCCCCATGGCTAGGATACGTAGTAGGTATTCATTCTTGTTTTTCTCTATCACCTTATCTACTTGTTCTTGTTCTTCGTTAGTGAGTTCTAGTTGTGTGACTTCTTCATCATCATTTTTAGGGTTTAGAGGGTCTCTGTGACTACGTGTGAATACCATGATGAGATAGGTGTGTGCCTGATTAAGTTATAAAAGAGGCTATGAAGTTTGAGAAACATGATTAAGCATAAGCTATAATGGGTTTGCTTCGGATTTGGCTTGAATAAGCTCTTGATTGTTGATAGGAGATTAACTCAAGAAAGTTAACTCAATATGATTGTGATATAACTCAAAACAAGCTATTAGGGATTTTTGTCATGTTTTTAGATTTGGCTTGAACAAGCTCTTGATTTTGATAGGAAGAGTAACTCAAACAAGTTGACTCAACATAATTGTGATATAACTCAAAAAATGAGCTATGAAGGATTTGTATTGGATGGTTTAGATAAACTCGACAGTTGATGAAGATAAGGAGTGAACTCAAACAAGTCACTCAATGTCAGTTTGATATAGCTCAAAACAAGCTATGAAGGATTCATTGGTGGATGAAGCTTAAACAAGCTTGACGATTGATGAGATAAGGAGTGAACACAAGTCACTCAATATCAATTTGATATAGCTTGAAACAAGCTATGAAGGATTCATTGTTGGCTGAAGCAAGCTAATGAAATCAATGTAACATTTTGATCTTCATTGTTTGATTGATTCAATGTTTTTTTTGGTATTGAATCTATTGAGAAATGGTTTTGTGGAACATGACTAGGATTTGAACTTTACAATGAACACATTGATATCATCCAAGTTTTATGATAAGAACGATGTTAAACTACTTTGTTTACAAACAACAAGCAGTCATGTGTATCAAATTATTTTGGCTCAAGAGGTAGATCCTTTGGGAATAATCATTGTTTCATGCAATCATACAATATGTTGTGGAATGGTGGATGTAAGACTCTTATCACTCCAAAAAGACTCACCAATTCTTACTTACTGCTTTGGAGTGAATCACCACATCCAAGCAAGTGTTGGGAAAAGGTGGAAGGTGATGGGGGATGGAAGTGTGTATGGTGTCCTTATTACTCCCCAAAGATTTATAGGGATGATGCCCAAGATTCATTGTTATAGTTATATTAGGTGTTAAGTGTAGTAGTAGTCATGACAATGACTTCACCCGTAAATGCTTCCAGAGGCACTGTAAATACCGAATGTTGTGATGAGACTAGGTCTCAAAGTGCAATGCAAATGTGAATGTTGGTGGTGTGTGGTAGTGAATTCCACGTCACCGGTGTAGCGTAGGTGGTGATGAAATCCACCTCTACTACATGCAAAAAAAAATGATGATGTGATTATCAACAGAGTTCTTTCCAACTTGAAATAAATCACTGGTGGAAAATGACAACATACCTAAGTGTGCTAATTTTTTTTGGTTTCAGAAATTTTCTTTTAATGGTGGTAATTTTTTGTGGAAGGTTTTAATTTTTTTTTGTTTTTGGTAAAATTCTAGTGACACGTGGTCTGGAAAACAAATTAGTAGTTATCCTACAAACAAAGTGTTAGAAAAATGATCATGGTTGTTTTTTATTTTCAAATCGCTCAAAGGCACAGGAAAATAGCATACACAACCAACAATGGAAAAATATTAATAATGTGAAAAATAAAATAATGATTAAAATGATAGTTAGAGACAAAAACAAAGCTAGAGGATAGAGGATCTGAGACAATGTTAGCAGTCTAAAATGATTAAATTTCAAATGATATGGTCCTTACGACAGAGGTTAGATAGTTTAGATTTTCAAATGTAAAAAAAAGAGAATGATAAAATAAAACACCTTCATGTTTTACGATTCTCAAGGTCACTTGTATCAAGCAGTGTGAGAGAAGAGCATACACGCTAAGGGTTGCGATTAGCAACTAGCTTCACAAAAAAGAAAAAAAAGAACATAATACATTGATAAGATTCAAAAGTGTTAAACAAAAGTTCAAGGTGCTTAGACAATGATGAAATGATTAAAATGTGACACCAAGGTGTTTGAAATGTCAGGACCTTAAATCCGCAACAATCCACAAAGTGGCGAAAAGTTTGGAAAAATCAAGCGAAATAGGGTTTGGGTCATGTATGTATGGTTTAGAATTTAGTCTTTGAAGCTTATGAAGGTTAAAGTCATCAAATAAACCTCACATGTAAATCAAAGAACACGATTAGTTCAATATGTAAAAAAATATGAAAAATATAAAGGTCCTAATTGTTAATGAAAAATCTCTAATTAGAGAAATAATAAACATAATTAAGCTAATTAAAATTGTGATTTCAAAGAACTAATTAGTTGTGATTAATTAAAAAGTTAATGGTTTAAGTAAAAAAATAATAAAGAAAAAAACCTAATGTTAATTAAATTAACTAAAGTGAAGTGAATGACAAATTAATTAGGAATGATATGTAAATGAAAAAGAACCTAATGAAAAAAATGATATAAAGCGTGATTAAAATATTAAAAATCTTAAATAATAAGTGACCTAAGGATAAGTTAAAGGTAATTAAAGTAAATTAGAAGAAATAGGAAACCTAAATGAATTTTGTAACAAAATTAAAATTAAAAAATTAGTTAAAACCTAAAAGCCTAAACTCACATTAAAAACTAAAAAGTTAAAGCTCGGTTGGAGGCTCTTGGGGTTTTTTTTTTGTATTGTGAGTTGTGTAGGTTTGGTTTGGATTTGATATGGTGTTATGGGATGGAGGGAGGCTGGGGCAGGTGGTGAGGCTGGAGATTGTGTAGGGAGTGAGTAATGGAGGGATTGGGGAGGGTGTCGAGGTCGAAGTCGGGAGTCGGGATGGACAAGGTTAGGAGTGGTCGGGTTTTGGGCTCGAGGTGGTTAAGATGTGAGAGTCAGTGGGTGGGAGGGTCGGTGGGGTCTATGGCGAGGGAGGATGGTTTGTGTAATGGTGAAAGGGTTGTGTGGGAGGTTTGAGTGGGAGTTAGGTGGGGTGGGTGGGCCGAGTGGTCGGGGACGAGGGGAGATTAGGATCATGGGGGTGGGGGGGTGATGGGTAGGGCTGGAGTGAGCAAAGGAATGAGGATGGAGTGGGTAGGATGGGGAAAGTGATCAAGAGGTTGGGGTGGGTGGGTGAGAGAGCTATGGGGGGATTAGGGTAACTGAGTTGAGGGGTGAGGGGGTTGGGTGTTGGTGAGGGGTTAGGATGTAGGTAGGGTAGGTTGGGATGGTAGAGAGTTGGGAGTTAGGGGGGGTGAAGGGATCAGGGGGTTTGGATTTAGGATAGATATGGGGGTCAGATGCAAAAATAAGATAGGATTTTTTTTAATATTTTATTTAATAATAATGATTTTTATTGGTTTATACAAAGAATAAAAAACTAAATTGATATAGGAAAATGAGAAAGGACCAAATCCGAAAATAACGCAATATAATTTAGGACCAAGATTATATAGACTTTTTTTAGTTTTAATATTAATAATAATAATTTTTTTAGAGAAAGATTAACACATTTAATTGGTTTTTTGTAAACAAAGATCTAAAAATATGATTTTTAGAAATCTAGATCGATAATTGATTACACTAAGATCAAGAATTTTCTTGATTGATTTCCAAATGAAGTAGAGACAACAGTATGATTTTTTTTGCTTGATATCGTCAAAATAAAATAGATTTATAACGTGAATTAAGACAAACTAACCCCTTGTAACCTGCAACCAAGTTAGAAAGAAATCGAAAGTAAATATTAAAAAATATCACAAGTAAAATGATGACTATAAATCAAGATGTTTTGGATTTTTAGATTGTGGAAATTTGCATGGTTAGTAAAATGGAGAACAAAAAGTTAGTCGATTCTTGTTTTTGGGTACCCGATACTTGCACAAAACATAATAATAACGCAAGAGAAAAGAACAAAAAAAAAAAAAAACATGCAAATACCAATGGATCCCAAAATAGTTGCACAAAAGAGGTTATTAAGACATGTGACAAAAAATAAATTCCTAATAAAGCGAATCCCCTTGAAGAGGTTCACGATGTGGTAAGCGAGTGTCCATCACTATAGAACCTGCATACATAGACACCATAATACACCACAAAGCAATAATATCTCCCATAATGTAAACATTAGCCAAAGAATGCCATATGGAACAAAAATGAAAGAATAATAACAAATACCAGTAGGAAAATGATGGATAAAGCAATGAGTTGCGAGACTAAAAATAATAAGTCATGGGTAAGTCCCCCATTGGGCATGCCAAAATGTGAGCTAGGAAAATACACTGATAATAAGAAAGTAAAGCAACACTAGATACCTTCTCCTTTGTGATTCCGCAAACCTCAGAATGGGCAATGAAGTGTGGATGAGCCTTGATTGTGTGAAATGTAGGTGCTTCCCTTGAACTAAAGCAAGACCTTCTCTGCAACAAGATCAAACTTACTTTGCACCAATGGATAAAGGGGATAATGGATTTGGGATGATCAAAATGGGGCTATTTGGGCATTAGGACAAGGTGGAGGGATGTTCTATGCTCAAAGGATGCAAGAGCTCTGATAGGATATTCAAGCTTATTTTGAAAGAGGGGGTGAGGCTCTATTTATAGCCTAGAAGTGGGATTAATTTGGGGGTTTAGAGTAATCATGATTATGGAAAGTAAGCATGATTAGGTGAGTGGGAGACATGAGGAATGGCCTAGAATTAAAGTTGAATATTTAATTTGCAAGTGGGGGGACATGGGGAATATTTGGCATGTGAGGAAGATTGGGTTTAATTTAGGGGTTGGTGTAAATTAATTAATGGTAAATTAATTTTCGATTTTTTCATTTCATACTTTTCCTTTTACCATCCTATAAATTGGTACCTAGTTAAGACGCCTTGTTGTGGGTGCCCTCATCCCCTCTGGGTACACCTATCCTTTTTTAATTTACTCACAATTTTTGGTCATTTCTATCCTTTTGAGCATCTTATCTATTTGGTAGTCATCATTTTGGGGTTGATTACCAAATTTAATAAAATGAATCATATAAATATAAATTTATGTGATCATAAGAAAGGACCAAGCATTAAGCACTATTTATCACCACCTAAGGTTACATCCATTAAGGCATTTAAGAGCTCCATTGCATTCATCTAGATCCATTGGTATAGACACAAGGGTTGGTTATCTACATCACACTTCATAGGAGGGAAGTTCATTTATTCTATGCACACATTTATTAGATTCTACATCTAGTTACTTTCTTGCTATCTAAGTGAGGACTGAGTACGAGAGAAACCTAGGGCACAATTCCGCACACACACACACACACACACACACACACACACACACATGCACGTAACTACATTAGGTGCGAGATGTAATACAACACTTAGTCTTAAGTTCACCATTATGATAGATGAGGACATTTTGACCCCTCATTTTCATATTTCATTTTTAGGATTCGAAGTCTATTTGAGGGTTTTGCAGGTTTACAACAAGCTTGTAGATCTTGGTGTAACCTCGGAAGAGTCACCAAAAGAGACTAAATGTTAACACCTTATGACACCTAAGAGTAGGTTTGTTAATAATTTCCATAGACCCGGATGCCTAGAACTATGCCTAGGGCATCCACAGTGCCCGTGTCCTCTCCAGTGCCTTAGTCCAAATTGATTCTCCAATTCTACATTTTTCTAAACTCCGAGTGTGATGGTAAGTGCTTTGTATTTTTCTATTTTACAACTCTATTCATTCTTCAAAACTCATCAAATCAGCTAAGCATTTCTACCATCTCTTTGTAATTTGGGTTTCGTTATTTATATTTTAGCTTGCTTTGGTATATTTTTGTATTTCACTCGCACCATTTATTTATTGCTACTATAACATCATATTAGGCATAATAGTCCATATTTTTCATAATCAAAAGTATCTATATGCCCAAATGAGTCCGTATTATGCTAAGGGAGTGCCTTCTCATTTGAATGGGTGACGTGATAAAGTGGTGGATAGCCACTTGATTGGAAGATATCATATTGTTCAAAGGATCAATATAGAACCACATGCACATCGAAAGGTTGCACTTCCAATGGTGATAGTATACACTACAAGTATTAAGTAAGAACTCAAAGAACAAATAAAAAATCAAGCATGAAAGAAACATGGTCTAACATTCCATAAATAAAAAGAAGATACATATAGGAGTGATGTGTAACATCCATGCTAACCCTAATGACCTATGATCTCACTAAGTGAGATGACTAACCATGAGGTGGACAACATTACGAGTTACAACAAGGAAATTCATATACATCACATGCACCCTTCATCGAAGTTGAGGTAGAGGTCATGGAAATTCAAAACAGAAAGAGAACTCTCCTAGAAAACTAAGAAAGATGTATCAATGTGTCCCGACAACTAAATTCTTAATAAGGTACCCATGTATAAACAACCTCTCTCTAGAAAATAAGAAGAAGATAAAAAATGGGTCTTGGGAACTAGGCCTGATGAGTTACCCATGTACAATAAGGATATCAAGTAATTGAAAAAATGCATAAAGGAAAAGTATCCAATTACAAGAGATAAAAGACTCCCTAAACAACCTAAGAAAGATGTGTCACATGGTTCTGAAACTAAAATCCTTAAAAGGTACCCATGTACAAACTATAATATTTATACAAGAAGAAAATAGAATAATAAATGTTATTCATCCTCCCAAGAAGAAGAACATGTCAAAGGCCACCCTATATCAAGTGAATAAAAAATAATATCCCCAAAGTGACAAGGTGTGGTTCCTATCCAAAGAACGATGCTCCATATGTGAGGTGGAAGTTCCAACTACTCCATGAAGGGATGGTGAATCGACATGGCAGTGAGGAAAGAAGGTGGAATATCTTGTAACTATATAGAATAGTGTTATCCTATAAGCGTATAGAAGATTGCTCGATGTCCGATGAGTCCCGAATCAAAGTATCTCGCTCCTTGAAAAGTCTATAGAGGACCATAATTAGGCGGATCATGAAATAAGTCCTCAATCTATGGTAAATGATATGTGAATGGTGGAGGTGGTTCCCCATCACTATGGAAATCAACTATGCTAGAAGAGAAGTCATCATCATCAGAAGTGAGCTCAAAAATATCATCAAGTCTAGGTGAGTCGGATGAAGAATCTAAAGGAGGAACAAAGTGAGAAAAGGAATAAAGTTGAGTGTGATGATCAATTGTACCAACTGTAATGATAGTGTCACTGTGTAGCTCTCTGACATAAATAGAATCCAAAGTGAACTCAACACGAATCCCCTAACTAAGGTGAGGAGTTTGATAAACTAAAAGGAGATTAGTTGAAAGCCTTTAAATCCTTTGGCGCACGGTTTGAAGTGTCAACAGGTGTTTTGGTGCGCCTCACTATGTTGTGCCTTTCTTGCATGCATGTGCCAAGGCATGCATGCGCCTTCATGTCAACAATACTTTTGTTGCGCCACTTTTTGGTGCGCCAAGGGCGCACATATTCTTGTGTCAACAAAACTTTCGGTGTGCCAAAGGCGCACATAACTTCGTGTTGACAGGTATTTTGATGCGCCAAAGGGCGCATGCTTTCTTGTGTCGACAACACGTTTCATGCGCCACTTGAAAAAGTGGGTGGCACATTTATTACCACCTCGCCTATATATAGGCGCATCTGCACTGTCATTTTCATCAGTCAGAATCACGTGCTTTTCTCTTTCCTCTCTGTACCTATCAGCGCACCTGCCCTGTCATTTTGAATCACTTCGTGGACCCGGTTTCACACTTCTCCATTATATAATCCAGGTAGAGGTCCTCATTTCTTTTGTGTGTTTTGTGTTTTGGTTTTGGTTGCTTGTTGGTATGGATTGGGTTAAATAAGACTGTGAAATCATGAACTCAACCCCCTCCTTGCTGTTTTTCTCTATTCTTCCCCATGCATTTCCCCCTCTTTCCAGATCTGCTGGTAAAGGGGACTCTGTCCTAAAAAGATTGCTTGAAACTCTCATTTTTAGCTTCTTCATCACCCAAAGATATCCTTAAAAAGGAGTTTAAATGCATGTAACCCCTCAGAGAAAGAATCATGGCTTTAAAATAAGACACTGTCATTTCCTCTTTTGGTGCATCTGCCACCCCTGCAACATGATAAACAGTCGCGCCAATGGCGCACATACCATGCCTGTTACATAAAGAAAGAAATGATGCCCTCATGGCGCACTTCCTTGCTTGTTACAACCGCTTTCCTGCGCCCCTTGGCGCACCAAACTCATGTGTGCAACATTACAAAACCTTGCGCCCTTTGGTGCACCCTGCATGTATGCAACATTAAATTTATATGCGCCAAGTACAACTGTTAAAAGGCGCAGGCGCATCCATTGTTACAACAACATCATGTTATGTAGACCTTCCATGCGCCATGCGCCGCGCCAAGTTCCCTATGGCGCATGAAAAAATGATGTTACACGCATTAAACTTGTGCCCTTTGGCGCATCATCTGTACCCCGTGTAACATGAAAAATATCCACGCCCTTTATAAAATGCATATACATGGCGCAGCGCACTTCTACTTGCAACAACAAAAATGTAACCTGCAATACCCATGCGCCATGCCCTTTGGCACTGATTTATCCCTTGCAGTAGCCCTTTTCTGTGTGCCATATTATTTAGCCCTGTAACCTGCAGTATTCATGCGCCCTGCGCCCTGAGGCCTTAAAATCACTAACTCTTTCTTCTGTTGACGCTTTAATGGAAGATCAAACAAGCTAATATGACTTTCTTGCATTGGGTTTCACTTCTTCTTCTTGCAGATCAGCAACTGAGTTCAGAGTTACATATGTCAACATCAAGCAAGAAACCGACCAAGTCTAAGGGCAAAGCCAAACTCACGGAAGAAGAGATGAAGTACAAATATCAGAGGGTCAGGATGCCCGAGTCCCAAGCAGAATGCGACCTAGATATAAGGGATTCTGAGCTCGGACACATTGACATGGAGGATTTCTGGGCCAGAACCAGAAAGGTTACAAGAAGTCCCTGGATGGACAAACTGATGGGCAGAGTGCACTGCATTTTGCTGGGGGGATCCCAGTCAGTGCAGTAAATAATGAATTTATGATGGTGGTGGCCCATCTGCTACAATAAAGACACCAGGTGTGTCGTAAATGAGAAGGGCGAGGTCATAATCAACCTCACTGCCCGACACTTTGAAATAATGCTCGGCATTCCTCACCACCGGCACTTTGTGGCCGTAAGCCAGGAAGATTGCATCAAGGCTTGGGATGACAATGAGGATCAGTGTATGCAGTTGATGAACGAAGTATACCTGAAGAACAAAAAGGTGGTGACCGGTGGCCACAAGTCATTCATCGCAGTGACTTTTCAGAGGAACTCAGTGATACAATCACGTTCCTGAGCAGAGTGTTTGGGCTTCCTGATGCCCATTACTTTCACAAGTGGATGCTGAGGTACTTAGAAACAATGAATAAAAATGTGCCCGATCAACGCTTTGAGTGGGCGGAGATCATAAGCAACACAATATCTGAGCAGCTCCAACAACTTACCACAACGGGGAGGTTCTATATGAACTCCTATGTAGTCTATGCTGCAGCTTCAGAAAGAGACTATCCAGCTCTAATGCGGTGCGGGGTTTGGCCCCAGGTTAAAATATATACGAATACTATCCAGAGCTGAAGCTGGAGAACAGTATTCCACAATTTACAAAGATCAACGACGCCTTCTTCTATGACGTCATCTACCTTTTGAGGCCAAACATGACTCACGGTCGTACGACCAAGAGCATTGTGACAGTGACAGAAAAGTGGGGAGCCTTGTTCACGCAATTCCCTACCTTCACCTACCTAAGGGCAGCCAACTTCTTGGGAAAACCAACTAAGTTGCCAAGGTATGCCGGTCCCAAGCTAATCCTGTTGGAGCTATCAAGACAGCTCATTACCTACCACGAAAAGTGCTTAAAGAGGAAGAAGGGTGGAACTCCTTTCCCCCTTACAGTGGGTAGGTATACTTGTGTTTCACATCACAAAGCCCGGGAGATGCTTGCAGAGTTGGAATTGCTGAATCTAAAGCACAACTTCCCGGCCAGGCCCACCTTCGACCCAAGGAATTGTCTCCCCAGGGCCAAGCTCGATCCGATCCACATCCCTCAGATCGAAGACATTTATATCGACATATATCATGAGGTCGAGCTCAGGAGGAAGGATCATTCCCACTTAGCCTTGGCCGAAATCATCCAGTACGGTGTGGCCATCATCCCAAAAGGCTATCAAACTACTGAGCAAGAAGTTGATCAAGTGTATCTTGACACGGGTGGAGATGACTGGCCGTTTGCTGCGATTGACAGGACCAAAGCACCTCAGACCATAGAAGAAAGGGTTAAAGAAACTCTGCGAAGAACAGAGCATTGGTGTAGAATGAACGGTCTCATCTACCTCGGAGTTGATTTCACCACATCTCCGTTAGGCAACGCACCTCCTCGGGAAAAATAGCTACCAAAGGGCAAGGGTAAAGGCAAAGAGGGTGAATCCAGCTCCACCCAAGAGGAAGCCCCGAAAGCCCTCCTTCCGCTTCACAAGAATGGGTTGTAATCCCGGAAAGCTCTAGAAGAAGAAGCAGCGGAAGATGTTCCGATAGGCACATCCACTCAGGATGTGGCCATGAATGTAACTATTGAGGTCCCTTCTGTCCCTTCTCCCTCTCCTCCTTCCCCTCCTCGAGTGACCCAAGTGACCATTCCTTTGGTCGTGTCCTCTCCCCCATCTTCTACTATTCCCCCTTCTTCCTCATCCATCTTCTCTTCTCTCGCGGAGCTGTCCCCCTCCATTTCTTCCCTCATCTCTGAGCTCCCTTCCATTCCTATGTCTTCCTCCCCTGCAGTATCTCTTCCTCCCATGAGCACTTCCTCGGCTTCCCTCTCAATGCCTCCAAGTGTCTCCATGTTTTTCCCTTCTACTACTGCAGCTGCTCCCTTTTCCATTTCTGGTCCTTCTCCCATAAGTCCAGCCTGGATCTCCCAGCACCTGAGTCAACAGAAGAGGAAAGTTCCCATCGCACCGATGGACTTCTCCGTAATCCCATCAAAAGGGGCCAAGAAGAAAAATCCCATAACCCGCTTCTCTCAGAGTGCATCAGGGGAGAGAGTGATGGAGATTGCATACCCCAATCCTTTGAAGGATAAGAAGGATCTGTCTTGACAGATTACACAGTGACTCAAGTCACAATGGGGACATCTTCAGAAAGCCTGCAAGGAGAGGCCCTATCTGCAGTTGACGCCCTTTGCAAGAAACTCCAAGAAGCAAAGGAAGAGAAGAGGCTGCTAAAGGAGCAAAATAAACACCTTCTCCACGCCTTGCAGAAGATGGGCAGTGCACCTCCCACAACTGCCGCCGAAACTCCTGAGCCTCTGAGTCAGGATAAAATCAATGAATATGCTAAAATCGGTGAGCAGGGCATGGTAGTTTCCACTGGAGGAGCCAGATCCTCAAGGAAAGTGAAGGAGTAATCGCTAAGTTCACCGGGTTATATCAGAACATCAATCGGATGAACAGAGAACTCCAAGTGATAGCAGGACCCATCTCCGAAGAGCTGGATCATGCCAGGATGCAACACGAGACCTTTCAGAAAATGTTTGACTATTCAGTCGAAGATCTGGTCAAGTTCGGCATCTTTGGACACCCAAGAGCCCTCAATAAAATCCTTTCTACTCTGGATTATCGGGTGGATCAGCTAGAGTTCGTCCTAGAGAAGATCGACAAAGTAAAAGAGGAAGCCCTGGATGCAATGCATCAAATGGAACAGATTGTCCTAAGGATGTCTCCAGGCTTGCTCACCTCTTCTTTCACCTTAAGAAAGGTTGAGGAAACTATTCAGATCTTCAAGGAGATCGTTTCACAGGGACTGGGGCCAGAGGTCACGTTCGACGCCGAATCCATCAACAACCTGTTGGCGTGTCGTGACTTCATCGGGTACCTGATAGAGGCAGAGAATGATTATTCAAAACTCCTAGAAAAGCTCACAGACGAGTGGGAGACTTGCGAAGCTATCAGCGATCGACACAAGGATCCTTCCGAGGATCAACTCCAACCCATGATCAGCAAGTTCATGGAGTACCGTGCCCAGTTCCACATCTCGTCGCCCGAGCAGCAAAAGCAGGATACCCCCTTCCAGCCGTGGGATGACGACGAATAGTTTCTTTCTTCCCAACTTTCTCCTTGTAAAATATTTAAAGTGTGTTGACACAAATGATGACATCATCCATGTTGCACCATGGGATGATGTCATCCACCAAGTTGTCAAAAGTCAACACATGACTTTGTAATCTATTGTAAGATATTTTTGTAATTAGGTGGTTGGTTCCTTTTTGCTTCCTTCTTCTCCTTCTTCTATAAATACTCGAATACTTGTTGTATTCAGGGGTGGATATCTTTTAGATGAAAAATAGAAGTGAGAAGAAAAGGCTTTGTACTTTTTGTAACAGAAGAAGATATTAATGCAAATATTAAGACTTTGTGCTGAATATGTGTGTTATGGGCATCTGATCTTTCTTATGTCAGATCTATGCATTTGTTCTGTTGAATCTATCTCTACTTTTTTGTCATTTATTCATCAGTATTGCTTTATTCGTTTATGCAAGTAGGTTTGGCTCTATTTACTACCAATCCCAAAACATAAACCCTCTGACCTTTCTGCTTTGGAATTCATTTCTTTTCTCCCTTCGGACCTGATCTTTCTTCATCCTCTCTTTCATTCCTTTCTTTCCGCAGTTGGAAACACCCCTACTGGGATGAGATCCCAAACCCCCGAAGGTAGAATATTGTGAGACTTGCATGATTCCTGCTGGTAGAATAGCAATAAACTAGTTTCACTTTGCTGACTCAAAGAGGGGCTATGCCCTACACACTATTGGCTCATCTATCCATAAATCTGCCCAAGCGATAGATTTTCAAACCAACAGTTTTTGGTGACTCTTGGGGATCGAACAGATCTATCAGATCTATGATGGTGGTATGATAGAAAATCAGTAAAAATCAGAAAAATCACTATCTGTTTGCAAATTTTAACTTTTGTTCAAAATCTAAAATTTTTGCAAAAAGTACCCAAATTGAAAATTTTCTTCTGAGATCCATAGATCTGGCCTAGTTGGAGACCTTTAGTTCACTGAGTTTTTATGAAAATATGTATTTTTCCGTAGATCTGAGTTTTTGACTGTTTACCAAAATTTTCAAACTCTTTGAAAAAGTCAACTTTAGATCTGAAAATCAGCTTACTAAGCTTCACTATCATTTTATCCTCGTTGTTCTTTGTCATTAAACCGCAATCGGTTTTCAGAAAAGGATAAAATTAAATATTCAGAAAAGTACATGCTGCTGATTTTTGTCAGAAAAATCAGAAAATCAGCAAGTACAACCAAAAAGAATTTTTATATCTGCTTCACAATATTGCAGATCGGGAAGGTACGCTGGCAGGTGAACCATTTACTCGTAGCAGGAGAGCTCATGGAGAAGTCGATCCTACTTTTGATCTGCTTCAAAGGCACAACTTCAGTATAACACCAGCGCGCTTTTCATCACTAAGTTCAGCTGATCGGTCAGCCAGAAGTGCCTCACCTCCACGAAAGAACCGGTTTTCACAAGGAGCCTCCACATCCCTTTGTAGTGCCTTGCTGCTCAGTGGAACTGTACTTCCAGCCCGCGTTCTTTTTCCACCCATCCAGATGGCGGTACCATGGGGAAATGCTATGGGTCCCCTGGCTTTGCCGCATCCTGTTCACGCGCTCCCACATGGAAACCGAAAGAATTTTCCCAAATTTGATGGGAGCGGGAACCAAAGCATGGATTCACACATATCTGCATTCATCATGTCATGCAGTATCCTGGATGTGACCCATGAAGATGTGTCGGTTCACCTTTTTCTGGAAACTTTACAAGGGCCCGCAGCAGAATGGTTTCAGCATTTGCCGGCCGGATCTATTACCAGTTGGGCCACCTTGCGGGATGCTTTTGAAGATAGGTACAAGCCTTCGGAAGATGCATTTGCATTGTTATCATAGATCACTCACCTAAAGAAGGAGGCCAATGAGACCATGCGTGATTTTATCGCCAGGTTCAATGCATTAATCAACCGTGTCCCTGTTGCCATGCTTCCAACACCGGAAAATCAGAAGTGTTTCTTCGTAAACGCCATGAGCTCAAAAGTAAGTTTCTTACTCCTGCAAGAATAGGTAGCTACCTTGATTCTCACCCAGGCCGCTGCCATCCGAATTGAAGATAATTTGCTAATATCTGGTGAATTAAAAAGGGAATCATCTAAGCTTAAATCTTCGGGCCCTTCTCCCACTACTTCATCTGATCCGGCATTTCAAAAGATGGCGAATGACTTGCTCGCATTAAAAAAGTAGTTAGCCCAAGCTTCCCCCAGTTCCTCATACCGGGATATTCCATGGAGGAATTTCATTTCCAACAATGTTCCACAAAGGCCGCGCTTGCCTGCAACTGCTCCGCGGTTGGCGCTTGAGGCTCCTCCGGTCAATGCTTTAGTCTGAAATCGAAGAAGAGGAACAAAATTACGAAGAACCTTCGTCTCAAGGTGAAGATGATCAAGATGTCGGTGAACCGACTGGCGACTCTACTATCGGGTATATGGAATTTGATGAGGAAGAATCTGATGAAGAAGAGGGTACACAAGGGTATGCAAGTGGACAATCATATGTTGTTTTTACCCGCTCACAAGGAAAAGAAGCAGAGGTCGCTGCCGATGTGTGGAAAGAGAAGGCCATGTCAAACACGCCTCCAACCATTGCTAAAAGAGGTAATCCTCTTCCTACTCAACCCCCTGTTAAGTCTTTTACAAAGAAATCTTTTCCCCCATCTCTCCTCCAAATCAGCCTTCTTCTATTTCCATGAAGACCAGTAATCCTACCCTACCATCGCGAAGTGAGGGACTCATTCCTTCACCAGCGCAACCCTTAGCCGCGTTTGACATCATAGATCATGCTAAAAAGACTAAGATCCAAATGTCTGAAGCCGAGTATCTTCAGTCAAACCCCGAACAACTTATAAGGTTGACCAAGTATATTCAAAGCCAAGCTGTCATATCTCCCCAGATCCCCTAAAAGGAATCCTTTCCACTCCTCCTGCGTCCCGCATAAATGTTGCCTCAACATCTGCATCAGGCAAGATAGAACCTTTCTATCTCTCCCTCCTAATCAATGGCCACAAATTAAGTAACTGCATAATTGATTCTGGAGCTTCTGATAACGTCATGCCGGAAAAAGTCACCCATGCTTTGGGCCTCACCCTTACCAAGCCTTTTGGCAGATGTTATTCCTTGGAAACCAAGCAGGTCCCATTGATTGGTCAAGATCAAAGACGCGAGTTCGCATTTGCGGCATTCCCAGAGAAAAGAGTAAAGATGACCGTCCTTGTTGCCGACATTCCAGCAGCCTATGGAATTTTGCTGGGAAGAAGTTTTTGTAGTGAAGTTGGTGGGGAGATTCATATGGACTGGTCCAAGGCTAGAATCCCGTCAAAGGTGTAATGCAGACATTGGAGCCAGAATCACAAAAGAAGTACTTGGTTACTAACTCTGAGGACCCCAAAGCTCAAATTCTTTTCGAATCATCAGGAATGGGGAACTATTTCTTGTCTACCAAGTCTGACAAAATGGTTGTTCTCATCCAAGAAGAAGATCTTAATAAGATCTGGACTTTGCAGTTTGATGGCAGCTGCGCAACTAGTGGGTGTGGCGCCGGAGCCGTGCTAATATCTCCCGAAGAGGAGATTATTCCTCTCTCTTTCAAGTTGTAGTTTTTCAACACAAATAATACTGCTGAGTATGAATCTCTGCTACTTGGCATGCAAGCCGCAAAGGAAAGAGGGATCAAAAATCTGAAAGTACAAGGTGATGCAGAGCTAGTCGTGAATCAAGTTAAAAGGATATATCAAGTAAAGAATGAGAGGCTCAGGCATTACCGCAATGCGGTGTGGGACAACATCGAGGAATTTGATGCTTTTTCAATAGAATCCATTCCAAGAGCTCAAAATGACATGGCCGATTCATTGGCTATTTCAGCATCCCTCATGCTCCCTCACCCAGGTCTGAAAATAGACAAATACACCATTGAAGTGGTTTTCCACCCAAGCGTGCCGGACAATTCTCAACATTGGCAAGTATTCAACGATGACAATCAACTCATTGCCTTTCTAGAAAAGGTGGAAAATTTTAAGGAACTTCATTTTGAAGGATCCACTTCCACGTGCCGTGAATCAGTCACCGATCAAGAGGATGAATCCGAAGGGAACGACGGCATATGTCAGCTCAAAGGAAATAAAATTCCGAAAGGTCTGGTTTCTTTGGAGTGGTTGTTTGACAGGCATGATCATTTTGTAAAAAAGAAAAGGTGAGATGATACTAACTCCTCCCCAGAAACCGAACCGGCTAATTTAGGTTCGGTAGAACATCCGCAGTTTGTGAACATCGGAAAATGTTGCACACCTGAAGAGAAGCGGAAGTTTGTCAAACTGCTGAAGAAATACATGGATGTATTGGCATGGTCCTATGCCGATCTAAAGTCTTTTCTTTTAAAAGGACGTCCAACATGACATCCCGTTGAAAGAGGACGTCAAACCCTTTCGCCAGAAGTAGAGGCATTATAACCCTAAGATCTCAGGTACTATCCAGGCTGAAATTCAGAAAATGTTGGATGCGAGGATCATTTTTCCTATCCATCACAGTACTTGGGTGGCAAACATTGTGCCAGTGTGCAAGAAAAATGGTGAAATACGCATATGCGTAGATTTTGAAAACTGAATCAGGCATCCTTAAAGGACAACTACCCACTTCCTATAATGGATCAAGTTCTACAAGTGGTAACTGGATCAGAAATGTTGTCCATGCTTGATGGTTTTTCAGGCTACAATCAGATTGAAGTCTCACCTGAAGACCAATTTAAAACAACATTCACTACTCCCTGGGGCACGTTTGCCTACAGCAGGATGCCTTTTGGCCTGACCAATGCTGGCGCCACTTTTCAGCGGGCTATGGACCTTGCATTCAAAGGTATGATGGGGAAGGTCATTGTGGTTTATCTGGATGACTTAACTGTGTTCTCTAAACAATGAAATGATCATTGTGATCATTTGGAGCAAGTATTGGCCAGGTGCCGAGAACATGGGATTTCCCTGAACCCAAAAAAGTCTATTTTTGGAGTCACAGAAGGAAAGTTGCTAGGACATGTTGTTAGCAAAGAAGGAATGAAGATAGATACCGAAAGAGTTAAGGCTATTCAGAGCCTTACTTTGCCTACAAGCAAGACCGGTGTCCACTCTTTCTTTGAAAGGTGAATTTTCTCAGGCGCTTTGTTCCCGACTTTGCTGAAAAGACTCGTCATATATTAGACATGATGAAAGGGTCACCAACTTTCCGATGGAGCGAAGAAGGGAAGAGGTCGTTCGAAGAAATAAAAGCTTCGTCGCTCACGCACCAGTCCTGGTATGTCCCGATTTCTCCAAAGATTTTATCATGTATAGCTATGCATCTGAGCATACTGTATCTGCCATCTTGATGCAAAAGAATTCTGAGAATGTTGAATCCCCAATTGCGTTCATGAGCTCTCCCCTCAAGCCTCACGAATTAAAAATGACCCAGTTGGAGAAACATGCCTTCGCCATTGTCAAAGTAGTTAAAAACTTCAGGTATTACATTTTAAATTCTCATACAGTGGTGTTGGTCCCTGACACGGCAGTCAAGTCAATTTTAACTCAACAGGAGTTAGGAAGCTTGTGAGGAAATTGGATTGCAAAGGTCCAGGAGTATGATCTGGATATAAAACCAACCAAGTTGGTAAGAGGCAAAGGCCTATGTCAACTTATGGCTGAAAACCAAGGGTCAGAAATTTCCGGAGAAAAGGATGATTGTACCAATGAAGCACAAAGCCAGTTGGAGAAACCCGATTCACTGCCTATGGTCCTATTTGTCGCAACCAGCGATGAGTGGTATTCGATATTGCTTTCTTCCTCACCTATGGTGAATGCCCAGCTCACCTAACTGCAAAGGAGAAGCACTATAAAGCTCAGAGCAGCCAAATATGTCATCTGGGATGACGGTTTATACAAACGTGGGATAGATGGCGTCTTCTGCGATGTATTGACAAGCCACACAGGTGAAGTTACTTGAAAGTTTTCATAATTCGGCCTGTGGGGCCATTTCTCCTCTTCCGTGATGGCACACAAGATCATCCGGGCAGGTACTATTGGCCGACGCTTTTCCAAGATACAGCTACCTGGGTAGCAAAGTGTGAGCCTTGCCAGCAGTTCGTCGGCAAGCCCAAGTTGGTTGCTTTTCCCCTCAGGCCGGTCATCATCGACGAACCATTCAAGCAGTGGGGAATTGATTTTATCGGTGCACTCAATCCCCAATCGAGTGCCGGACATAGTTATGTCCTAACAACAATAGATTACTTCACCAAGTGGGTGGAAGCCATACCTATCAAACATGCCACTTCCGAGGTTGTTTGCAGTTTTATCAAAGAAAATATCATTGTCAGGTTTGGCGTTCCAAACAAGATTGTTGCTGATAATGCTTCCAACTTCTCCTCACGAGAAGTTATTGGTTTTTGCTATGAATACGGATAACTTTGGCTCACGCCTCAGATTATTACCCTCAGGGAAATGGTTAGGTAGAATCCAGTAACAAAAACTTGGTGACCATCATACGAAAGCTAGTGGATGAAAATCAACGAATGTGGCACAAGTCCTTATACGATGCTTTGTGGGTAGATCGCATTACTCCCAAGAGATCTCTCGGTATGTCACCTTTTCAAGTGTTATATGGCACCGATGCCGAGCTTCCCATTTCCGCTGAACTCCCTGCTCTGCGCTGCACATGGGCAATCGAAGATGAGACTTTTCAAAATTCCCTTGAAAAGAGGATCATGTATCTAGCAGAGCTCGAAGAAAAGAGAGTAAGGGTAGTCGACAAGATCACCGAACATCAGAATCAGGTCAAAAGATTGTTCGATAAAAAAGCTAAGCAGAGAAATTTCAGGTGGGAGACCTCGTCCTTTTGTGGGACAAACGAAGAGAGCCAAAGGGCATGCATGGAAAATTTGATTCCCTGTGGAGAGGGCCTTTCAAGATCAAGCAGCTCAATGGAGAGAATAGTTTCTATCTCTCGTATCTGGATGGAACTGATCTCCCACTTCCCTATAGCGGGCAACATCTGAAAATCTTCAGGAAGTAGAGCTTGCTCTCTTCTTTGTACAGTTTGCTTTTGTTGTGTGTTTGTTTTTGTCGTGTGTTTGCTTTTGTTGGTTGTGTGTTTCCCTTTCCGGTCTCCCTTGTTTTTGACTCTGTTGCCCAATGGATAGGCACGTGAGATCTGGGATTCTCTACCCCTGAGGTTTGCTCAGAGATAGTCCCCAGAAAGAGCCAGTTGTTATCCCGTAAAATTGGCAAGGGAAATTTTACAGATAACCCTACCAAAATTTTGTTCGGTCCCTCGTCAGGGACTCCTTGCGTTTGGAACGTTGCAAAATCCCTTCCCGGGAAATCTAGTTTTCCGAACTTAACCTTTTTTGGTCTTTTTGGTCGGGTGCACATAATGTCTATGCAACATCAAGTTTAGGTGTGCCCCCTTTAAATCCTTTGGCGCACGGTTTGAAGTGTCAACAGGTTTTGGTGTGCCTCACTATGTTGTGCCTTTCTTGCATGCGCCAAGGCGCATGCGCCTTCATGTCAACAATACTTTTGTTGCGCCACTTTTTGGTGTGCCAAGGGCGCACATATTCTTGTGTGTCAACAAAACTTTGGTGTGCCAAAGGTGCACATAACTTCGTGTTGATAGGTATTTTGATGCGCCAAAGGGCGCATGCTTTCTTGTGTCGACAACACGTTTCATGCGCCACTTGAAAAAGTGGGTGGCACATTTATTATCCACCTATATATAGGCCTCTTATCGCCATATAGGTAGGCGCATCTCGCACTGTCATTTTCATCAGTCAGAATCACGTGCTTTTCTCTTTCCTCTGTACCTGTCAGCGCACCTGCCCTGTCATTTTCGAATCACTTCGTGGACCCGGTTTCACACTTCTCCATTATATAATCCTAGGTAGGAGGTCCTCATTTCTTTTGTGCATTTTGTGTTTTGGTTTTTGGTTGCTTGTTGGTATGGATTGGGTTAAATAAGACTGTGAAATCATGAACTCAACCCCCTCCTTGTTTTTTCTCTATTCTTCCCCATGCATTTCCCCCTCTTTCCAGATCTGTTGGTAAAGGGGACTCTGTCCTAAAAGATTGCTTGAAACTCTCATTTTTAGCTTCTTCATCACCCAAAGATATCCTTAAAAAGAAGTTTAAATGCATGTAACCCCTCAGAGAAAGAATCATGGCTTTAAAATAAGACACTGTCATTTCCTCTTTTGGCGCATCTGCCACCCCTGCAACATAATAAACAGTCACGCCAATGGCGCACATACCATGCCTGTTACATAAAGAACAGATGCGCCCTCATGGCGCACTTCCCTTGCTTGTTACAACCGCTTTCCCTGCGCCCTCTTGGCGCACCAAACTTGCGTGCAACATTACAAAACCATGCGCCATTGGCGCACCCTGCATGTATGCAACATTAAATTTATATGCGCCAAGTACAACTGTTAAAAGGCGCAGGCGCATCCATTGTTACAACAACATCATGTTATGTAGACTTTCCATGCCGCGCCAAGTTCCCCTATGGCGCATGAAAAAATGATGTTACACGCATTAAACTTGTGCCCTTTGGCGCATCCTGTACCCGTGTAACATGAAAAATATCCGCGCCCTTTATAAAATGCATACACATGGCGCAGGCGCACTTCTACTTGCAACAACAAAAAATGTAACCTGCAATACCCATGCGCCATGCGCCCTTTGGCGCTGATTTATCCCTTGCAGCAGCCCTTTCCTGTGCGCCATATTATTTAGCCCTGTAACCTGTAGTATTCATGCGCCTGCGCCTGAGGCCTTAAAATCACTAACTCTTTCCTTTGTTGACGCTTTAATGGAAGATCAAACAAGCTAATATGACTTTCTTGCGTTGGGTTTCACTTCTTCTTCTTCAGATCAGCAACTGAGCTCAGAGTTACATATGTCAACATCAAGCAAGAAACCGACCAAGTCTAAGGGAAAAGCCAAACTCACGGAAGAAGAGATGAAGTACAAATATCAGAGGGTCAGGATGCCCGAGTCCCAAGCAGAATGCGACCTAGATATAAGGGATTCTGAGCTCGGACACATTGACATGGAGGATTTCTGGGCCAGAACCAGAAAGGTTACAAGAAGTCCCTGGATGGACAAACTGATGGGTAGTGCACTGCATTTTGCTGGGGGGATCCCAGTCAGTGTAGTAAATAATGAATTTATGATGGTGGTGGCCCGCTGCTACAATAAAGACACCAGGTGTGTCGTAAATGAGAAGGGCGAGGTCATAATCAACCTCACTGCCCGACACTTTGAAATAATGCTCGGCATTCCTCACCACCGGCACTTTGTGGCCGTAAGCCAGGAAGATTGCATCAAGGCTTGGGATGACAATGAGGATCAGTGTATGCAGTTGATGAATGAAGTATACCTAAAGAACAAAAAGGTGGTGACCGGTGGCCACAAGTCATTCATCGCAGTGACTTTTCAGAGGAACTCAGTGATACAATCACGTTCCTGAGCAGAGTGTTTGGGCTTCCTGATGCCCATTACTTTCACAAGTGGATGCTGAGGTACTTAGAAACAATGAATAAAAATGTGCCCGATCAACGCTTTGAGTGGGCGGAGATCATAAGCAGCACAATATCTGAGCAGCTCCAACAACTTACCACAACGGGGAGGTTCTATATGAACTCCTATGTAGTCTATGTTGCGGCTTCAGAAAGAGACTATCCAGCTCTAATGCGGTGCGGGGTTTGGCCCCAGGTTAAAATATACGAATACTATCCAGAGCTGAAGCTGGAGAATAGTATTCCACAATTTACAAAGATCAACGATGCCTTCTTCTATGACGTCATCTACCTTTTGAGGCCAAACATGACTCACGGTCGTACACGACCAAGAGCATTGTGACAGTGACAGAAAAGTGGGGAGCCTTGTTCACGCAATTCCCTACCTTCACCTACCTAAGGGCAGCCAACTTCTTGGGAAAACCAACTAAGTTGCCAAGGTATGCCGGTCCCAAGCTAATCCTGTTGGAGCTATCAAGACAGCTCATTACCTACCACGAAAAGTGCTTAAAGAGGAAGAAGGGTGGAACTCCTTTCCCCCTTACAGTGGGTAGGTATACTTGTGTTTCACATCACAAAGCCCGGGAGATGCTTGCAGAGTTGGAATTGCTGAATCTAAAGCACAACTTCCCGGCCAGGCCCACCTTCGACCCAAGGAATTGTCTCCCAGGGCCAAGCTCGATCCGATCCACATCCCTCAGATCGAAGACATTTATATCGACATATATCATGAGGTCGAGCTCAGGAGGAAGGATCATTCCCGCTTAGCCTTGGCGAAATCATCCAGTACGGTGTGGCCATCATCCCAAAAGGCTATCAAACTACTGAGCAAGAAGTTGATCAAGTGTATCTTGACACGGGTGGAGATGACTGGCCATTTGCTGCGATTGACAGGACCAAAGCACCTCAAACCATAGAAGAAAGGGTTAAAGAACTCTGCGAAGAACAGAGCATTGGTGCAGAATGAACGGTCTCATCTACCTCGGAGTTGATTTCACCACATCTCCGTTAGGCAATGCACCTCCTCGGGAAAAATAGCAGCCAAAAGGCAAAGAGAAAGGCAAAGAGGGTGAATCCAGCTCCACCCAAGAGGAAGCCCCGAAAGCCCTCCTTCCGCTTCACAAGAATGGGTTGTAATCCCGGAAAGCTCAGAAGAAGAAGCAAGCGAGAAGATGTTCCGATAGGCACATCCACTCAGGATGTGGCCATGAATGTAACTATTGAGGTCCCTTCTGTCCCTTCTCCCTCTCCTCCTTCCCCTCCTCGAGTGACCCAAGCGACCATTCCTTTGGTCGTGTCCTCTCCCCCATCTTCTACTGTTCCCCCTTCTTCCTCATCCATCTTCTCTTCTCTCGCGGAGCTGTCCCCCTCCATTTCTTCCCTCATCTCTGAGCTCCCTTCCATTCCTATGTCTTCCTCCCCTGCAAGTATCTCTTCCTCCCGTGAGCACTTCCTCGGCTTCCCTCTCTATGCCGCCTCCAAGTGTCTCCACGATTTTTCCCTTCTACTACTGCAGCTGCTCCCTTTTCCATTTCTGGTCCTTCTCCCATAAGTCCAGCCTGGATCTCCCAACACCTGAGTCAACAGAAGAGGAAAGTTCCCATCGCACCGATGGACTTCTCCGTAATCCCATCAAAAGGGGCCAAGAAGCAAAAGCCCATAACCCGCTTCTCTCAGAGTGCATCAGGGGAGAGAGTGATGGAGATTGCATACCCCAATCCTTTGAAGGATAAGAAGGATCTGTCTTCGACAGATTACATAGTGACTCAAGTCACAATGGGGACATCTTCAAAAAGCCTGCAAGGAGAGGCCCTATCTAGTTGACGCCCTTTGCAAGAAACTCCAAGAAGCAAAGGAAGAGAAAAGGCTGCTAAAGGAGAAAAATAAACACCTTCTCCATGCCTTGCAGAAGATGGGCAGTGCACCTCCCACAACTGCCGCCGAAACTCCTGAGCCTCTGAGTCAGGATAAAATCAATGAATATGCTAAAATCGGTGAGCAGGGCATGGCAGTTTCCACTGGAGGAGCCAGATCCTCAAGGACAAGTGAAGGAGTAATCGCTAAGTTCACCGGGTTATATCAGAACATCAATCGGATGAACAGAGAACTCTAGGTGATAGCAGGACCCATCTCGAAGAGCTGGATCATGCCAGGATGCAACACGAGACCTTTCAGAAAATGTTGACTGTTCAGTCAAAGATCTGGTCAAGTTCGGCATCTTTGGACACCCCAGAGCCCTCAATAAAATCCTTTCTACTCTGGATTATCGGGTGGATCAGCTGGAGTTCGTCCTGGAGAAGATCGACAAAGTAAAAGAGGAAGCCCTGGATGCAATGCATCAAATGGAACAGATTGTCCTAAGAATGTCTCTCAGGCTTGCTCACTTCTTCTTTCACCTTAAGAAAGGTTGAGGAAACTATTCAGATCTTCAAGGAGATCGTTTCACAGGGGCTGGGGCCAGAGGTCACGTTCGACGCCGAATCCATCAACAACCTGTTGGCGTGTCGTGACTTCATCGGGTACCTGATAGAGGTAGAGAATGATTATTCAAAACTCCCGAGAAAAGCTCATAGACGAGCGGGAGACTTGCGAAGCTATCAGCGATCGACACAAGGATCCTTCCGAGGATCAACTTCAACCCATGATCAGCAAGTTCATGGAGTACCGTGCCCAGTTCCACATCTCGTCGCCAGCAAAGCAAAAGCGAGGATACCCCCTTCCAGCCATGGGGATGATGACGAATAGTTTCTTTCTTCCCAACTTTCTCCTTGTAAAATATTTAAAGTGTGTTGACACAAATGATGACATCATCCATGTTGCACCATGGGATGATGTCATCCACAAGTTGTCAAAAGTCAACACATGACTTTGTAATCTATTGTAAGATATTTTTGTAATTAGGTGGTTGGTTCCTTTTTGCTTCCCTTCTTCTCCTTCTTCTATAAATACTTGAATACTTGTTGTATTCAAGGGTGGATATCTTTTAGATGAAAAATAGAAGTGAGAAGAAAAGGCTTTGTACTTTTTGTAACAGAAGAAGATATTAATGCAAATATTAAGACTTTGTGTTGAATATGTGTGTTATGGGCATCTGATCTTTCTTATGTCAGATCTATGCGTTTGTTTCTGTTGAATCTATCTCTACTTTTTTGTCATTTATTCATTAGTATTGCTTTATTCGTTTATGCAAGTAGGTTTGGCTCTGTTTACTACCAATCCCAAAACATAAACCCTCTGACCTTTCTGCTTTGGAATTCATTTCTTTTCTCCCTTCGGACCTGATCTTTCTTCATCCTCTCTTTCATTCTTTTTGAAACCACTTTTCTTTCTCTACGCAACATCTATAGGTTCATCTTGCAATCCCATAGTTATCTGGTAAATTTTTGGTTTCTCAAATCAAGGGATAAGGAATATTTCCATTCGTGATAGTTAAATGGGGTAAGTAAAGAGCACAACATTGAGATCCAAGGTAGATAAAAGTGAGAAAAGAAAATATCAGAAAGAAAATAACCACACAAAATGAACACCCCCTTGATTGTGACACTTTATAAGTAGTGTGTTGATTACACCCAAGTGTTCATGCAACATGAGGAAGTTAGTCACTCACCTTGTAATTAGTGAAATATCACACAAACATGGAGGTCACGATATGCTCGATAATGTGTAACAAAACAAGTAAACAAGCATAAAAGCAAGTAAGAAGGGAATGAGGCTATCTTTCCGTAAGGTTGTGGTGGACGCACTCACTAACCCGCAAGTGAAGAAGAGTGATTACAATGTGAAAAAGGAATCAAAATGAGTCCAAGGTACCTCTAGGATGTAGCAAGGATCTCGGAAGGTGGAAAATGCTAATAATGTCACTACACATTCTAGTAAACAATTAATAGTAAAAAACATCCAATAATGTTATAAATTGTACATTAAAATTTCCCAATTGGTCTAATTTAGAGATCAAAAAGGAAACAAATGATAATAATGTTTAATTGAATGATAAATTAAACTCCTAATTACATAAATTAAAGATCTACTTTAATTAATTAATACTAATTAAATTAAATTAAGCTCTTAAAAAACTAATTAATATAAGATCCTAACTAAAAAATTACCCGTTTTAATATTTAGAACCCCACTTAATACATTAAATCTACCACCTAATATCAACACCACTTTAAAATGAATCATGACCACTTATAATATAAACACGAGTTATATATATTAAACCAAATCCTAAAAAAATGCCACCACAAAAATTTACATAACCCAATTTTCAATTATAAACACTTCTTTATTAAAAATGTTTAATAAAAAGCAAAAAGTCAAGCAAAGAAAAAGGCTCTGTCGGTGAGAGGAGAGGAGATTTGATCCATTTAAGTTGTTTGAGGAGGGTCCAATACCCGAGGATGGGGAAATATTATCTCGTGTGAGAGAAAGTATTTATTTGAGGAGAGTGACTCAAGATCAAAGGCAGAGGCGGGTTGGAGGATTGACATACCCAAACACGGGGTGGTGATCTAATGGATGCAACGTCATGGAGATCAAGGCTTGACCAAGTCGTGGGGCTTGCAACCCTGATACGAGGAGAGCTTGGGTAAGTGTTTCAACATCCGTGAGGCAAGAAATGGCTTAATGTAGAGACCATGGGAGTTGGAGTTGAGCCACACCGGGAAGAGTAGGAAAAAAATATGAAGCAAATACCAATAGCCAACATAGAAGCCGATGCAAAACCCAATGATGAAAAAAACTACACCGAGTCGATGCAAAGATAACATGACTCAAATGTAAGGAAACTCAATAGAGCTAAGAAATATCTCAACAAGTAGGTTTATCTAGCTCAACCAATGAAAAATAGATTTACCAACATACACACCAACTCGAACTCAATACGAAAAAACTTAAACACGACACAACAAAAAATAGCAATGAAACAACTCAACCAAGAATCACACACATATTTATCACATGGAAGAATGTAAATAAAAACAATGCAAAATTCCCAACTTGCCGATGAATAGACCCAACTCATCCAAGGAGAGCGGTTCACAAGAGAGCTCACCGAGGCTGCAAGAGCTTGGATGAGCTAACGGGAGGTTCTGAGGAAGCGGTAGGGGTAAAATTCAACAAATTCAAACCATGAAGGGTAGGAAACAATAAGGTATTCCCAAGCATATTTTTATAAAAATAACTTTTAATCAAAAACTACGATAAAACCATAAATGCAAAACCTACCTCTAGATTTAGCTTTTCCCTCCAAAGTTTATTTCATGACTAGCTAGATCTTTGAGAAACACTGAAACCTACACATGCACAACTTAAAATGGATATTATTATGTTTTGATGTAGTATGATGTATCAATGGGATTATTATGGACATTATTATGTTTTGATTATGATGGTTAGATGTTAGATCTGGATTAATATTGATCGGATTGAGATATTTTCTTGATGATCATTGAGACATCAATATTATTATGTGGATGATGACATATCTTGGTTGACATGGACGAGTTATTGCTTTTGATTGTAGACATGTGACATTGATATTATGAATAGCTATAGTATAGAGATCTATTGGATGATGATATAGTTTGAGTTGAATTTAAATGATAAATGTTAAATTCTTGATAATGTTGTTGATTTGGATTTAATAATTGTATGTTGCTTATATCATTTGGATGTTACGATATGGCCACGAGGCCGAAGGGTATATTGCATTTTGCGAGGTTAAAAATCACAACAATGTGTCGGGGACTAGAGACTAACCATATTGGAATTTAGTGTGAAATCAACAAGGTCACCATGGCAACTGTGTTTGAGTTGTATGTTGTGTTTTGTTAGGATTTCCCATGGGGGGGATTTCCATTATTGTGACCATGGGGTATATGTGTGCTTTATTTGTTGTGTCCCTTTTTAAAATTATTGTTGTATGTATTTTATTTATAATGTGCTCTTTATTTTAATTATTTTAATGTGATAGTATAATGTGAGAGTCTTATAGTTAAATTTCAATTATATTAATTGGGATGTGGAATATAAATTAAATGTTATTGTCTTGGTTGAAAATGAAAATTGACTATATATATATTATAACCATGTGGTAAATAAATAAATCTTTATAAAAGATTGTAATAAATAAATGTCATAAATATAAATGCATGTGTAAGAAATTGTAAGAGGATGTAAGAGTTGTGTAAGTAAAATGATAGATTGTGTAAGGCAGATTTTGGAGTGTAGAACACTCCATCCTCTTTGAAACTCGGATTTGGTCTTGGGAGCCTAAATTGGAGGCTTGTGGGACAAGTTAAACTTGTCCCACACCTCTCAAAAACCTCCACCAACCATGATTATTGTTTTGGAGTCAAAATCAATCTATTTTATTGTATTTTGACATAAATTTGGGCAAGTATTGATTGCACTTGTCTTGTAATTTTAAATGCATTCCTTTTGGGGTATGGGCTATTGTGTGTGTAAGTAATTTTGTCATTTCTCTTTAATGGTGATTTTTTTGATGTGGATTGCACTCTTGGGGAATGAAGAAAAATGATGTGGCATCCCACTTGGAATCCACATCATCCTCTTCCACCCTCTCCTTTAAAATTTGAATTCCTCCTCATTTTGTGGTTGTTGAAACTTTGTTATTACACTCTTGGGTCAAATTTTTCTCTTTCCTTTGGAGCTTGCTTTGTGGAAGAGCTTGGATTGATTCACATGCTTGTACATTGTTGTTTTGGGACTATGTTTTGAGCATCAAAAGAACTATTGTTTTGGAAACAAGTCTCCATTATGGAGAGGTAGGCTCTCACTCTTTTAAAATTGTTGTTTTTCCCTCTTTTAGCATGAATTTTTGAATGTGTTGTGTTTGAAATTCTTAGAGGGATGGGTAGAATGCTTAGGGCATGGTGTGGAGAGAAGACTATGAGGTTAATCAGAGGAGGGATAAGGGATTTTCCATTGGCACTTGTCTTGAGGAGGGAGTGTTGGTTGGAATCCACCTAGGAAAAGAATATGCATGCATTTCTTACTTTGGGGGAGGTATAAGGGATAAATTTGGAGGAGGGATAAGGAGGGGTTGAGGAGGGATAAGGTTTATGGGATGGTTATGTTCTTGGTGGTTGTTGTAGGTGGATGTCCAATTTCAACATGGGAGGCATAAGGAGACCTCCATAGTTCTTGCTCTTGTTTGGCTTGCTTGCTCAAGCCTTTGTGATTGTATGACTATTTTCTAATGCAGTTGAGAACTACTACCTTGTTTTGTTTTGTGTCTTCATTTTTTTTGTGATACATGAGTGTTGCTTGCATGTGAAAGAAGTCCATGTTGCCATGAGTTGAATTATCATGCTCCATTCCAATATGGTTGGGGCTCGGGGGCCAATGGGGAAAGATGGCTTCTATTTTCCCATTGGGTATCTTGGTTGGGTGGAGAGTGTTGCCTTTCCCCCTTCCTTGTTGTGATTCAAGTTGCAAGAATGAAGAAATCAACATGTTGCTGTTTGGAGAGAAAAAAAAATCACAGTTTGACAGTCATTCCTTTGAGCAATTTTAATGTAACCCTTCCCACTTCGAGTGGATGAGTGTATATATATATATTGTAATGTGAAGTGATTGTATTTGCATTGAGGAATGTAGAGAAGAATCCTATCTCTCTATTTTACCTTGGAAAGAAAATGTGAAAGGAGTTTTATACTTGTATTTTGAAAGTTGGAAATCTAATACAAATTGGAAAGGAGTTCAGTTGTAAAGATGTCCTTGTTAGAATTCAATAAAAGGATTGTAGCTATTCTGACTTACATGGTTGTAATGAAAAGATACTTTGCATTAGAAATGAAAGATTGAATCTCATTTGGGCAATGAAAAGAAATATTACTCATATTCTATTTTGAAAATCACGTGAAAGAATGAGACTCTGTTCTGAAAGAGAATAAATAAAAAAGTGTTGTCATTAAATGTATTGCATTGTTGTATTAGAAATTTAATGATTGTTATATCTTATGAATTCTGTGTTGGAAAAGAGAATCCCGTATAAAGGAAATGACAGAAATTTGGATACTTTGAAATGAGTTTTAGAATTGAAATTCACTTTGCATATTGAATGTAAGGGTGTGTTGAATCAATTAGATGTTTGAGGAACAAAATTGATATGTTTTTCCACACTTGAATGTTGCACATTAAACTGTAAACTCATGGAAGAAAGAACTCTCTTTTAATTTATAACTCTGGCTTTTAAAAATAATGTAACTAATGTAAAGTTTAGTTTTATGACTTAAATTGAGAAATGGAACAATGAAATTTAGGTGTAATAAGACTTAAGGAACCTCTTGAAAACTCAACAATGAAAAATGGCTATTAAGATCTTCATTAAATCAAAATTGCAGCTTGCATATAGGTTTTCTGTCAAAATATGTAAAAATGAAAATGGCAAAGAAAACAACAATTTGAACCTTGAAAAAAATCCTAAACTCACCCTAGACCAGTTCTCCATGTTCAATTTACATGTTGAGAAGAAAAGAAATCAACATTGAACAAATCTCCCAAGTTGGAAAAACTGCCAGTTTTAAAATTATAAACCCTGCAGATCAATTTCTTAAAATTGACCCTTGAAACTTCACCAAATTCTAAAATTGATGATTTATGTACAAATAGGACTCCGAGAGATTTTCGGAAAGTCCTCATTTTCCTAAAATGGAGCTTCTATCAAAAGTTTGAAGTTTTACTTCAAAATGGCCATCCCAAACCAAAAATGAAATAATTCGACCTTAGAAAAATTTAAATTTTGAACTTTAGAAAAATTTCTCAAAAAGTTCCATGCCCCACCACCCTCTCATCCTATCATAATTTTCCATGTGGCACTTTGGAGGGGTGGACCCTTAATAAAAACTTAACTTTTAAAAAAAAATTGCCTTGGGAAAAATTTCCCAATTTTCCCAACCCATGACCCCCAACCAATCACGTGATGACACATGGTGGGGGACCAAAATCTTAACATTTTTCCTTTGAAAATTTCACTTTTCTCCCAACCCGTGGGTACCAATCACGTGACACGTGGCGGGGGAGGGCTGAGGATTTAAATTGAAAACTTAACATTTTTTTTGGAAAAATTTTCACTTTTTTTTTGCACCCCCCATAGCCAATGGGGTGATGACATGTGTCCCCATGGGTGTGCAAGATCCCAATAACCCCATGGGTGAAAAATCCAAATGACAATCACAAAGCACGTGGCCATTTGGGAAAATTTTCCTTTGGAAAATTGAACTTTGGTTTTGGGAAAAATTTCAAATATTTCCCCATGGACCTCTGAATGAATCACGTGATGACACGTGGCATTTGGGAAAATTTTCCCAATTTTCTCCCTAACCCCGTGGACCTCAAGGAAAATTTTCCCCTAAAACTCCCGGCCATAACTTGAGTTTTACAAGGAGTTAGGAGGACTTATTTATATGGTTGGAAAGGTGAGGAAATTTCCTATCCAATGAGCCTAGTTTAGGAAAGTTTTGATAAATCTAAGTGTGTGAAAAATCTAGTTGAATTTCAGGGCTTGATAGAGAGCAGGCCTGGCGATAAATTTCTCCCTGAACCTTAGTAAAACTTGTAACCTCCAAATTGGAACCTTGTAAACTTGTTATAAGATAAAAATGGAAATATTGTGTTTGGTTAATTAGAATTTGTTCTGGAACCTATTTAGTTTCAAACTAGTGTCTTGCAACTTGGTTGTAGACTCTTCCTATAAAAAAATTATTCCATAATTTTCCTAGTTTGTTTCTTGGTCTCAAGTGGTAGTTGAAGTAGGCATTACACTTGGTATCAGAGTAGTGGTTCAAAAGCTTGGACCATTGGGCACACTAGAAACATTGAGACTTGAAACCTAAAACTAGCAAATTGATAATCTAGAAAACAAAACCGTTTGAAAATTGAACATGTTAGTAAACTTAGAAAACTGAAGGAAACTCAAGGTAATGAACTAACTCCCACTCTGGTCTGTGCAGGGAGCTCAGATGGAGTAGGAGGAATGTTCACAGAGACTTAGAGTCACCACCACCACCACCCTCCACCACCACCACCACCGGATTAGGGTTTAGTAGCTATCCTACCACAGATTTTGTAGACTCTCAGGATGTTAATGTTGCCCTACGTGGAGGATCAGTAGGAGGGCACTCAGGTAGACATGACAGAGATATTTCCATAGAGGGACATGCACCCCCTCCACTCAGTGAGGAGGATGGAGGAGAGAATTTTCATGTAGAGTCAGTCAGAGTAGATTCACCACCTAGGAGGTAGGGTGACAGAGTTCTGGAGCATAGAGAGAGGTCTCGGAGCCCTAGGCTTAGGGATGAGCTTATAGAGAGGCCCAGAGGCCGTCAGACCACGGTGTAGATCACATCAGGGAAATCCTAAAGCTTAGGCCATCACATTATTCAGGTGACATAGGGGATTCTAGGCAGAGGCCTGGCTAGTTAGCTTGAGTGGTTGCTTCAAGCTTTGTCCTTGTTCTAGAAACATGAAAGCTCGTGTTGCGATCCATCTACTGAAGGATGGAGCTGGAGTATGGTGGGGAATAGAGGAGCAAAAGCTCCACATATAGACTTAGAGATAGTCACACTGGGAGGCTGTTTGAGGAGAGATTCGAGGAGTAGATACTTGCCATGGAGATTCATACATCGAGAGGATTGATGAGTTCCATGACCTTGACGAGCTTCCTTTATACGGTGGCGAGTATGAGAGTAGGTTCTAGACCTGCTTCATACGTTGATTACATGTAGGATGAGTAGGTGCGGATCCACAGGTTCATCAGGGCCTTAATATAGACATTGGAGGTGTAGTTCGGATCCACTACCCACAGACATTAGTAGAGGTTGTTGAGAAGGCCTACATTATAGAGGAGACTCGGGGTAAAACCAAGCGAGGCTAGAGACGAGTCGAGCCGTATTCAGCGATTCTGAGGATAGAAAGATCGAGGGGGTCAGCTCCTCCTCCCGTGGTGGTCAGCATTCTTCATAGTCATCTTTAGGCCACAAGCCAGCGAGCAATGCAGCAGTAGTCCACCCACCTTTTAGGCCTCCTTAGAGAGTTGATGCACAGAGAGGTCGGAGCATGGGGCCTCCTAGGGGTCCCACCAGGACACAGGGTGGAGCTAGAGCTCAGTCAGTAGGAGCTCGACCACAAGAGGCCACAGTAGACTATGGCTGGATCATCAGGGTCCCACACACCTACCTCTAGGGCACCTTGGCGGTGTTGCTAGTTTGGAGGACTTCAGGTGGTTGCTTGGGTGTGGAGTAGTGGGACACTTTTGGAGAGATTGCCCCTAGAACCCTAATAAGGGTAAGGCACCCATCTCAGAGCCTATAGTCGGAGACATGGGACGGAGTCACAGGATCTATGTAGTGGTTGAGAACCGCTAGGCTGAGCACTAGAGCATGGTCATTGAGACCCCAGGTAGTATCGGAGGTGTTCCTACCTCCATATTGTTTGACTCGGTTCTTTGATTCATTTATTACACCATCCTTAGTAGAGCGATGTAGGCTGGTGGTTGTTAGATAGGGTCATAGTTGGGATGTCGAGATGGCTTTAGGAGCCAAGGTCTCTGTAGACTCCTTGGTAAAGGAGTGTGTTATTAACTTGGGACCTTTCACCACCACTTCAGATCTCCGCGTGCTTCCTTTGGGCTCTTGTATGGAGTCATTTTAGGCATGGATTGGTTGTCTACACACAGGGCCAGGATGGATTGCTATCATAAGACTATATCTTGTGTAGATGATCTTGGAGTTGAGTCGGTGATTTCTGGGGTCAAGAGACATGTTTCTATCACACCATTTCTGCTATGCAGCTCAAGTGGTGTGTGCGACGGGGTTGTCAGATGTATGCAAGTCACAGTCAGTGACCAGACAGAGGATGGATCTAGTGGGCCATCACTAGATGACCATCCCATTTTGAGAGAGTATGCAGATGTTTTTCAGGGGAGCTACCGGGGATGCCACCCCCATGTGAGATTGATTTCCATATTGATCTAGTTCCAGGAGCAGAGCCTATCTCACGAGCTCCTTATCAGATGACCACCCCAGAGCTCTATGAGCTCAAGTTACAGCTGGAGGGCCTTTTAGAGAAAGGCCTTATCCATCCTAGTGTATCCCCTTGGGGTGCACCGGTTATATTTGTTAAGAAGAAGGATGGATCCTTACGGTTATGCATAGACTATCACCAGTTGAATAAGGTAACGATCAAGAATCATTATCCCCTGCCTCACATTGATGACTTGTTTGATCAAATGAAGGGGGCCACAGTGTTCTCTAAGATTGATCTCAAGTCGGGTACCATCAATTGAGGATTACGGAGGTAGACATTCATAAGACTACTTTTCGTATGAGGTATGGGCACTATGAGTTCACAGTGGTGCCTTTTGGTTTGACGAATGCCCCGCAGTGTTTATGAGTTTGATGAATGGGGTATTCAGGACCTTTTAGATTGCTTCATGCTCATCTTTCTTGATGACATTCTGATTTACTCACATATGCATGAGGAGCACGAGGGGCACCTTCGTTAGGTTCTTCAGTGTCTTTGTGAGTAAGCAGCTTTACGGGAACTTGGAGAAGTGTGCTTTCTTTCAGTCAGAGATTCAATACTTGGGTCATATCATCTTAGGTGAAGGTATCACAGTCGATCCTTCCAAGATTAGAGCCATTATGGATTGGCTAGTACCCACTACAGTGACAGAGGTGCGTAGCTTCATGGGGTTAGCAGGTTACTATAGGAGATTTGTGCAGGACTTCTCTCGGATAGCACACCCCATCACTTCCCTTCATGGAAAGGGAAGAAGTTTGTTTTGGTTAGACAGGTGTGAGCAGGCCTTTAGGACACTGAAGGAATATCTCACTACAACACCCATTCTTGCAGTGCCGGATCCACAGGGGGAGTTCTTTGTTTGCACAGATGCTTCTTTAGCAGGGCTTGGAGGTGTGTTGATGTAGGATGATAGGGTTGTAGCTTTTGAGTCTCACAAACTCAAGGATCACAAGCTTAATTATCCTACCCATGATCTTGAGCTTGTGGTGGTTGTGCATGCTTTGGTTAGATGGAGACATTTTCTTCTTGGACGAAGATTCACACTTAGGACAGACCATTTGAGTCTTTGCCACCTCTTCATGTAGCCCAATCTAAATGCTCGTCAGAGGCATTGGATGGAGTTGCTTTGTGAGTATGACATGGAGATAGAGCATGTGAAGGGGAAGGAGAATGTGGTTGTAGACACCCTCAGTAGATGGAGGCATTTGAGCATGGCTACTTTAGTGAGCATAGATTTATGGAACAAGATTCTTCAGCAGCTTCCTCTTGATAGTTTTTACATTGCAGCTCGAGTAGAGATTGAGTCTCAGAGCCCCCTTGAGGGAAATTTGATGGTTTCTCACTAGAGGCTAGATGGTCTTCTCAGGCACAAAGGTCAGATTTATGTTCCTAGAGATGGAGGCTTGAGGCAGGACATCTTGACAGAGGCACATCGTGCACCCTATTCAGCCCATCCTGGGGTGAAGAAGATGCACGCCACCTTGAGATAGTTATATCACTGGAGAGGACTTCACAGGGATGTGGCTCAATTTGTGTCATGCTATTTAGAGTGCCAGAAAGTGAAGGCAAGCATCAGCATCCAGCTGGCCTTCTCTATCCTCATGCTATACCGGAGTGGAAATGGGACACCATTTCCATGGATTTCATTGTTGGGTTACCGATGTCGAGATATCACCATGATGCCATCATGGTCATGGTTGATAAATTGACAAAAGTAGCTCACTTTTCCCAGTGAAGACCACCTATAAAGCTAGTGCAGTGGCACGTGTTTACTTGGATGAGATTTTTAGGTTGCACGGGATTCCACATGGAAGATCATTTGTGACCGCGATCCTTTGTACACTTCTCATTTCTGGACCACCATGCAGTATGTTCTCGGGATGAAGATTAACTTCAGCATAGCTTATCACCCAGAGACAGATGGACAGACTGAGAGGGTGAATCAGATTTTGGAGGACATGCTCAGGATGTACGTGATGGATCACCAGGTGAGATGGGAGGAGTATCTGTATCTTGTGGAATTTTCCTACAATAATAGTTTCAGAGTTCTATAGGCATGGCTCCTTTTCAGGCCTTGTATGGTAGGGAGTGCAGGACACCCCTTAGTTGGGACAGATTGGAGGATAGAGTATCCTTAGGACTAGCTCTTTTGTAGGACATGGAGCAGTAGGTAGTGTTGATCAGGTAGAGATTGCAGGAGGCACAGGATAGGTAGAAGAAGTACGTTGATCAGCATAGAACCGAGCATAATTTTGATGTGGGCATGAAGGTTTTCCTTTCGTGTTAGGCCACATAAGAGCTCGATCCGTTATGGAAAAGGTTCTAAGTTAGCTCCTTGATTCGTTGGACCTTTTGAGATCCTGGAGCGTATCGGCCCATTGGCTTACCGTCTAGCATTGCCACCCAGCTTGTCTCGCGTACATGATGTGTTTCATGTTTTTGTTCTTAGGAGATACATCATAGATCCTTCTCATGTGCTGGATTGGACATCATTGCAGGTGCACGATCAGGGGTAGGTGATGGTGGATCACATCGTATCATCAATCGCAAGACCCTAGGCCTTCGAGGCAGAGAGATTGATCAGGTACGAGTGCAGTGGGATAGATATGATGAGACTGCAGCCACTTGGGAGGATGCTTGTTTACGAGTGTAGTTTCCACATTTGTTCAGTGACTTCGGGAGGAAGTCGAGTCTAAGGGGAGGGGGATGTAGTGCCCACTTTCCTTGGACACTATTCAGATACTGATCCTGACACTATTGGTCACATTTTGGATATTATTATGTTTTGATGTAGTATGATGTATCAGGGATTATTATGGACATTATTATGTTTTGATTAGTATGATGGTTAGATGTTAGATCCTGGATTAATATTGATCTGGATTCAGATATTTTGCTTGATGATCATTGAGACATCAGTATTATTATGTGGATGATGACATACTGGTTGACATGGACAGGTTATTGCTTTTGATTGTAGACATGTGACATTGATATTATGAATAGCTATAGTATAGAGATCTATTGGATGATGATATAGTTGCAGTTGAATTTAAATGATAAATGTTAAATTCTTGATAATGTTGTGATTTGGATTTAATAATTGTATGTTGCTTATATCATTTGGATGTTCTGATATGGCCACGAGGCCGAAGGGGTATATTGCATTTTGCAGGTTAAAAATCACAACAATGTCGGGGGACTGGAGACTAACCATATTGGAATTCAGTGTGAAATCAACAAGGTCACCATGGCAACTGTGTTTGAGTTGTATGTTGTGTTTTGTTAGGATTTCCCATGGGGGATTTCCATTATTGTGACCATGGGGTATATGTGTGCTTTATTTGTTGTGTCCCTTTTTAAAATTATTGTTGTATGTATTTTATTTGTAATGTGCTCTTTATTTTAATTATTTTAATGTGATAGTATAATGTGAGAGTCTTATAGTTAAATTTCAATTATATTAATTGGGATGTGGAATATAAATTAAATGTTATTGTCTTGGTTGAAAATGAAAATTGACTTATATATATTATAACCATGTGGTAAATAAATAAATCTTTATAAAAGATTGTAATAAATAAATGTCATAAATATAAATGCATGTGTAAGAAATTGTAAGAGGATGTAAGAGTTGTGTAAGTAAAATGATAGATTGTGTAAGGCAGATTTTGGAGTGTAGAACACTCCATCCTCTTTGAAACTCGGATTTGGTCTTGGGAGCCTAAATTGGAGGTTTGTGGGACAAGTTAAACTTTTCCCACACCTCTCAAAAACCTCCACCAACCATGATTATTGTTTTGGAGTCAAAATCAATCTATTTTATTGTATTTTGACATAAATTTGGGCAAGTATTGATTGCACTTGTCTTGTAATTTTAAATGCATTCCTTTTGGGGTATGGGCTATTGTGTGTGTAAGTAATTTTGTCATTTTTCTTTAATGGTGATTTGTTATTGATGTGGATTGCACTCTTGGGAATGAAAAAAATGATGTGGCATCCACTTGGAATCCACATCATCCTCTTCCACCCTCTCCTTTAAAATTTGAATTCCTCCTCATTTTGTGGTTGTTGAAACTTTGTTATTACACTCTTGGGTCAAATTTTTCTCTTGCCTTTGGAGCTTGCTTTGTGGAAGAGCTTGGATTGATTCACATGCTTGTACATTGCTGTTTTGGGACTGTGTTTTGAGCATCAAAAGAACTATTGTTTTGGAAACAAGTCTCCATTATGGAGAGGTAGGCTCTCACTCTTTTAAAATTGTTGTTTTTCCCTCTTTTAGCATGAATTTTGAATGTGTTGTGTTTGAAATTCTTAGAGGGATGGGTAGAATGCTTAGGGCATGGTGTGGAGAGAAGACTATGAGGTTAATCAGAGGAGGGATAAGGGATTTTCCATTGGCACTTTTCTTGAGGAGGAGGAGTGTTGGTTGGAATCCACCTAGGAAAGAATATGCATGCATTTCTTACTTTGGGGGAGGTATAAGGGATAAATTTGGAGGAGGGATAAGGAGGGGTTGAGGAGGGATAAGGTTTATGGGATGATTATGTTCTTGGTGGTTTGTTGTAGGTGGATGTCCAATTTCAACATGGGAGGCATAAGGAGACCTCCATAGTTCTTGCTCTTTTTGGCTTGCTTGCTCAAGCCTTTGTGATTGTATGACTGTTTTCTAATGCAATTGAGAACTACTACCTTGTTTTGTTTTTGTCTTCATTGATGTTTTTTTTTTTGATACATGAGTGTTGCTTGCATGTGAAAGAAGTCCATGTTGCCATGATTTGAATTATCATGCTCCATTCCAATATGGTTGGGGCTCGGGGGCCAATGGGGAAAGATGGCTTCTATTTTCCCATTGGGTATCTTGGTTGGGTGGAGAGTGTTGCCTTTCCCCCTTCCTTGTTGTGATTCAAGTTGCAAGAATGAAGAAATCAGCATGCTGGTGTTTGAGAGAAAAAAAATCACAGTTTGACAGTCATTCCTTTGAGCAATTTTAATGTAACCCTTCCCACTTTGAGTGGATGAGTGTATATATATATTGTAATGTGAAGTGATTGTATTTGCATTGAGGAATGTAGAGAAGAATCCTATCTCTCTGTTTTACCTTGGAAAGAAAATGTGAAAGGAGTTTTATACTTGTATTTTGAAAGTTGGAAATCTAATACAAATTGGAAAGGAGTTCAGTTGTAAAGATGTCCTTGTTAGAATTCAATAAAAGGATTGTAGCTATTTTGACTTACATGGTTGTAATGAAAAGATACCTTGCATTAGAAATGAAAGATTGAATCTCATTTGGGAAATGAAAAGAAATATTACTCATATTCTGTTTTGAAAATCATGTGAAAGAATGAGACTCTGTTCTAAAAGAGAATAAATAAAAAAGTGTTGTCATTAAATGTATTGCATTGTTGTATTAGAAATTTAATGATTGTTATATCTTATGAATTCTGTGTTGGAAAAGAGAATCCCGTATAAAGGAAATGAAAGAAATTTGGATACTTTGAAATGAGTTTTAGAATTGAAATTCACTTTGCATATTGAATGTAAGGGTGTGTTGAATCAATTAGATGTCTGAGGAACAAAACTGATATGTTTTTCCACACTTGAATGTTGCACATTAAATGTAAACTCGTGTAAACTCATGGAAGAAAGAACTCTCTTTTAATTTATAACTCAGCTTTTAAAAATAATGTAACTAATGTAAAGTTTAGTTTTATGACTTAAATTGAGAAATGGAACAATGAAATTTAGGTGTAATAATTATAAATAATATGAGTTGTTAATCAACTCATATTATATTACAATTAATAATCATGATTAATAATGTAAACAATATTAATCCTAACATTCACCCCCTTAGTGTGAACATTATTAATAACTAATCTTCACCCCCTTAATGTGAACACAACGAAGAACCATATTCAAAGAAATTGAACCACCTCCTAAAAGCACTTCTTAGACTAGGTACAAACTCCATAGATTATCTCTTTACCCTCGTAAAGGCATAGTGTCGAGCTGAATTATGCAGGAATGCTCCCTTCCTCTTTGGGTTCCTGTGGGACTTTCCCTTCCTCCTTGGGTGCCCGAATTCTGAATCTCCAAGATCCACAAGCTTCACACTAGCTGGATAACCATCCCTTGAATCTACCTTGAAATCTTCTCCTGCTCCCAAAAGTGAGTATTCTGAAAACATGACTCTGCCAAAAATTTCTGAAAAGGGTTTATTCAAGCAAACCATCACACTGCAAACAAGAACACTGAAACTGAACTAAAAATAGAAACCACACTGCACACATGTCACCAAACCATCTATGCGGCCCCATCGTTGGCGACTGATGAGAGGTCACTGAATGACCTCCTTCCTCCATTTTCCTCCATCCTCCAATTATCTGAACTCAAAACAAGTAGTCTTCAGAATTATAATCAGGTTCATCAGTCACTCGTTCATCTTCTGATTCAGAAGATTCTTCTACAACTATATTTGCTTCATGTGGCTTCAATTTTCCACTGAGAAGATATTTGGCTCGATTCATGTAAAATTTAGACATATGTCCTTTTTCTTGCAATAAAAGCATTCTAAGTCCTCCTTTTAAAGAACTTTTTGTATTTATTTTTCACATACATTGTCGTTTCTTCTTCTATATCTTCTTTAGTCCTTTTTTCTTTAGACAGAAGAGCTGATATCATATCTTCCAATGAGTTGGAAGGCATCTGACCAAGAGTGAAAACAACATTACTGTATTTGGGTGGTAAACTATTCAGCAGAATAGCTTTTGCATCCTCGTCATCTACTGGAGCTTTTACTTCTGCAAGTTGTCTCAGAAGAGATCGTAAATTGTTGATGTGACTAGACATTGTATCTCCATCACTCATTTTGAGCTTGAACAACTAAAGTTTCAGGGAAAACTTTGCATTGACTGCTTTTGAACCAAATAATTTTCTCAGATTATCCCAGATGTCCTTCGAGTTTTTATCTAGATCAACATAATGTAATTCAGAATCTAAGAGGGCAAGGCCAATAATGGCTTTGGCTTTATCATCCCATATTTCCCATTCTGCCAATCTAGTCAGATCTGAAGGTGCTGGTTCTTTTCCATCCACTATCCTCCAAAGATTTTTGTTCATCAACTGCATCTGGATCTTGACTTTCCATGTGTGAAAATTGAGACCATTGAATTTTTCCAATGGCATTTCCATTGTAAAAAAGATACAACCTATTATTCACCTAGACACAATTATAACAACAAGATGACAGTACTTGGAGACTCTTGACAAAATAACTTAAATTCAATATGAAAAACAATGACAAACATTTTTAATGACTCTTTTTGATGACATTGACAATATAACTCTTTTACCTAATTTGAAATAATAAGATCGACTCTTAAACAATTATAGACTAAAAGTGTAAAACCTCACAAGTGGACTTAAACCGAAATTGCATCACTCACTATATAAAATGAAATTACGTTGACTCAAATATTTAAAATAGGCATGACACAATTGACCACTAACTACTAAAACTAGAATTTAATATAGATCTGAAATAGATCAAAACACTCTTATAGACATTGATCGTGGACACAAAAAAACTTTAGACCTGAATTCAATTTATAGACCAAAAAACATAGATTGACCGACCTAGTTTTTTTCTTCTGCTTGTATTTACTGCCACGAGGAAATATCTAACCCACTGGAACTCCACGCACTGATTCTTCTCCACATGTTGATCTCCATGCACATGTGACAGTTGTCAGGAAGATCTCAATGCATCTGTACGTGGGCAGATTTCAGGGACGTTTTATTATATCATACGGCATGTTGAAGATCCTTGCATGGACGGATTTGATTACAGATTTTGCATAGAAAATCATTCAATCAGAACTATCAGAGATTATTGTCCCTGATTTATACCAGCTCTCAATACACAGTCGCAAACCAGAATTTCCAGGCTTGCAAAAAATTCCACAGAATATAGTGGCGTTAAAACAATATGTGCAGATCAAAGAACAACGTTGTGGATCAATGTCGAGTCTGTTGGATACCGAATGTGATTGAAGGATCCGTCAAAGATGTGATATCAAAGAGTAATCATGGCTTTGTATTTCACCCGAGTTGTGTCCATCAACGAATCTAAAACCTCGAGAAAATGTGAATACAGAGTGGACTCCACAAAATAGAAGAACATACCTACGTTTTAGAGCTCTGGATCCTACCCGAAGGAGATTGGACTACTGAGGACTAATAGAAGATGTCTTAACTGGCACCAAATTCTGCTTAATAGTTGAGTTCACCACAGATATTAACATGGTTTCCAATGAGAAGAATGGACATCAAAACCGCCTTTCACGCCAGCTCCGAGCCAGTTGCAAATGCTCCAAATCAGACCTCTCACGTGAATCGAAGAATGAATGTAATTTGTTAGAAACAGAATCACAGTCACAGACGTCATTTCAATCTAAAATTGCACTTTGTAATTCACAAAGAAATGCAGTCTTCCATCACAATTAATAACATCAAAGAAGAAAAACTCTTCACAGCTTAATCGAAACCGCTCTGAAACCAAATGAAAAGCATAACATCAGTTTATACATTGAATACATAGAAATAATACTTTTTTATTCCGTACTCTTTCATATTACACACAGACCATTTATATAAGAAATAGCTTTCCTAAAAGATAGGAGGTAGCTATAACCTCTCCTATAACCACTCATAACATACTCTCCTTAAATCTCTCACCAAACTCCTATTCACGTGAGTTGTTTATTAACAACTTCACGTATTACAAATATTAGTTATAACAAAACATATAATAAATAATATGAGTTGTTAACCAACTCATATTATATTACAATTAATAATCATGATTAATAATGTAAACAATATTAATCCTAACAATTCTTTTAACCTTTTAACCCCATGGGTGAGAAAATCCAAATTTCCTCTCATACCGACGGCCAATCACAAAGCGCCACGTGGCCATTTGAGCAAGATGCGGAGGCACGGAGAAAAATTTTCCTTTTTGAAAAATTGAGACTTTGGTTTTGGGAAAAATTTCAAATATTTCCCGTGACCCGCCTTTAACGGCCCAAACCAATCACGTGATGACACGTGGAATTAGGGAAAATTTTCCCAATTTTCTCCCTAACCCCGCGGACCTCCGAGGAAAATTTCCCCTAAAACTCCACCCGACCATAACTTGAGTTTTACAAGGAGTTAGGAGGACTTATTTATATGGTTAGAAAGGTAAGGAAATTTCCTATCCATTGAGCCTAGTTTAGGAAAGTTTTGATAAATCTAAGTGTGTGAAAAATCTAGTTGAAGTTCAAGGCTTGATAGAGAGCAGCACCTGGGGATAAATTTCTCCCCGAACCTTAGTAAAACTTGTAACCTCAAATTTAGATCCTTGTAAACTTGTTATAAGATAAAAATGGAAATATTGTGTTTGGTTAATCGAATCTATTGGAACCTATTTATTTTCAAACTAGTGTCTTTGCAACTTGGTTGTAGACTCTTCCTATAAAAAAATTATTCCATAATTTTTCTAGTTTGTTACTTGGTCTCAAGTGGTAGTTAAAGTGGGCATTACACTTGGTATCAGAGCAGTGGTTCAAAAGCTTGGACCATTGGGCACACTAGAAACAAATAGAATTGAAACCTAAAACTAGCAAATTGATAATCTAGAAAACAAAACTGTTAATTTGAAAATTGTTAATGTTAGTAAACTTAGAAAAGCGAAGGAAACTCAAGGTAATGAACTAACTCCCACACTGAGTCTATGCAGGGGAGCTCTGAGACGGAGCAAGAGGAACATTCACGAGACTCGAGTCACCACCACCACCACCTCCACTACCACCACCACCACCACCACCACTGCATTGACCGCAGGGGTTTAGCAACTATCCTACCACAGAGACCCTTCAGATGTTAATGCTGCCCTCATGTGGAGGATCGGTAGGAGGGAACTTGGGCGGAGTAGGACAGAGTTACTTCTATAGAGGACATACACCTCCTCCACTGTGAGGAGGATGGGGGGAGAGAATTTTCATGCAGAGTCGTCGTGAAAGAGGATTCACCACCTAGGAGGTAGGATGAGAGAGTTTTGGAGCATAGAGAGAGGTCTTGGAGCCCTAGGCTTAGGGATGAGCTTATAGAGATGCCCAAAGGCCATAGAAAATTGACAAGCTGCAGATCACATCGGGAAATCCGAAGCTTAGGCCATCACATTATTCGAGGGTGACATAGGGGATTCGGGTAGAGGCCTAGCTAGTTAGCTTGGAGTGGTGGTTTCTTCAAGCTTTGTCCTTGTTCTAGCAACACAAAAGCTCGTGTTGCATGATCCATCTACTTGAAGGATGGAGCTGGAGAGTATGGTGGAGGACCGAGGAGTAGAAGCTCCATATAGACTCGAGAGATAGTCACCTAAGAGTTGTTTGAGGAGAGATTGGGAGTAGATACTTACCATGGAGATTCAATAGCAGAGGATTGATGATTTCCACGACCTTGAAAGGCTTCCCTTATAGTGGCCGAGTATGAGAGTGGGTTCCTCAGATTCTACTTGATCACATTGATTACATGAAAGATGAGTAGCTTTAGTACAGATCCATAGGTTCATCCGGGACCTTAATATAGACATTAGAGGTGCGAGTTCAGATCCACCACCCTGACGACATTAACAGAGGGCATTGAGAAAGCCTACATTACTGAGAGGAGACTCGGGGTAAAACCCAGTAGGCTAGAGAGTGATTCAGGAGCCGTATTCAGCAAAGATTCTGAGGATAGCAGATCGGCTCCTCCTCCCCATGGTGGTTAGCATTCTTCATAGTCATCTTTCAGGCCATAAGAGCGGTAGTAGTAGTAGTCTCACCCACCTTTTAGGCCTCCTCAAAGAGTTGATGCACAGGCGATTAGAGCATGGGGCCTCATAGGGGTCCCACCAAGACACGGGGTTGAAGCTAGAGCTCGGTCAGGGAGCTCGACCACGAGAGGCCATAGTAGACTATGGTGGATCATCAGTCCATAGCACCTACCTCTAGGGAACCTTTAGCTGTTATAGTTTGGAGGACTTCAAGTGCTTGGTTCTGTGTGTGAGTAAGCGGGACACTTTTGGAGAAACTACCCAGAACCCTAATAAGGGTAAGGCACCCATCTCAGAGCCTACTTGGAGACATGGGATGGAGTCACGGTGTTAGGTTGTGGAGCCTATTTTTCATGTGTGAAAGTGTTGAATACTATACACTAAGAGTCTGTACACTTTTCATGTATCCTCGCCTTTGTGGTTCGAGGAGTTGGTGGGCCGGGCCTTGAGCGGGAAACATGATAGCCTTAGTAGGGTTCATATAGGGTGAGTAAATTTTTTTTGACCCATAGGTTTATGGGACGGAGTTTTGACCCCCATGGTTTTGTTTTGATACCCATGGTTTTGTAAAACTGCTTAAGTAGTTGTCTATTTATATGGTCTTATGCATATGATAGATGTACAAGCAAATATATTGCAGATGTGTTTTGAATTCGGGTGTGAATTCTGTAGAGTTTGTTGAGCATAGCTCCAAACGGATCACAGGTATTGTATTGAGAGAGCGGTGGCTTGTAATAAAATCTGAGCAAGTGATTCTTGGTGGACGTAGCCCAAATTGGGTGAACCACGTTAAATATTGTCTCTTTGTGTTGTGTTATTTTATTCTACAATTTTATTTGAGATCTGTAATAATTTCTGCATATTAGTTTCTACTGTTGCGATTCTGTGAGGGATTATTCCGCATATTTTATCCCTTATTTCCTAACAATTGGTATCGAGAGCTGGTTTGGTTTCTTTGAAGTGTTGAATCGCGAGGGAAAGTTTTTAGCTTGAGTGGGAGCTATGGCGAGATGAAGGAAGATCTAGGGTTGATAAATTCAACGGGTAGAATTTGAGTCTTTGGAAGATGCGAGATGGAAGATTACCTTTATCGAAGGATCTTTATACTCCATTTATGCGAGAAGGTGAACAAACCCTCGAGTATGACAGATGTGGAATGGGATTTGTTGGATCGGAAGGCACTTGGAACGATCCGGTTGAGTCTTGCATCTTCGGTATTATTTAATGTTTCAAAGGAAAAGACTACAAAAGATCTAATGGATGCATTAGGGAAGTTGTATGAAAAACCCTCTGCCTCTAATAAGATATTTTTAATGAAAAAGTTGTTTAATATGAAGATGTCTGAGAATAGTTCAGTAGCAGATCATTTAAATGATTTCAATACGGTAGTGAATATGCTAGCTTTGGTTACAATAGAATTTGATGAAGAAGTTAGGGCTTTATTAATTTTGTGCTCTTTACCTGAGAGTTGGAATAGCCTGGTAATGGCGGTAAGTAACTCGGTTCCAGCTAACTCGAAGTTGAAGTTTGAGGATGTTGTAGGGGTGATTCTAAGCGAGGAAATGTGAAGAAAAAGCTCTGGGGAATCTTCTACTTCAGGGAATGCTTTGACAGTGGAAACTAGAGGAGACGAGAAGAATAGAGAAACCGTGGAAAATCAAAAGATCGGGCAAGGTCAAAATCCAAGAACAAGATTGTATCTTTGGAATTGTGGAAAGCTTTGGGCATGCGAAAAGAAGGATTGTTGGGAGCTTGGGATAAGAAGAAAAACAATAAGAAGAAAACAAGGAGGCAAATGTGGCAATGGGTAATGTATGTCGAGGATGCTTTGATTCTTTCTTTGCACAATATTTTGAATCTTGGGTTTTAGATTCGAGGGCTTCTTTCCATGCTTCTCCACATAGGCATTATTTTGTTGATTATGTTGAGGAGATTTTGGGCATGTTTTCTTGGTGATGATGAGCCTTGCGGCATAGTTGGAAAAGGTTACATTCGAGGTTAAGATGTAGAATGGGAATACTTGGCTATTGAATGATGTCGGACATGTGCCTACATTAAGATGAAATTTGATATCGGCGGGGAAGTTGGGAAGTGATGGTTGTCTTGTGATATTTCTGAGTGAGACTCTTGGAAGGTTACAAGGGTGCTCTTGTGGTGGCAAGAGGTAAGAAGGTTGGAACCTTGTATTTAACCACTTGATAGTACTAATGATTGTAATCTTGTGGCTTGGATGTAGATACAACATTATGGCACTATAGGCTCGGTCATATGAGCCATAAGGGCATGAACATCATAAAGAAGAATTTTCTGGATATACGAAACAGGTTTGGATTTTGTGAGAAGCTGCATATATGGGAAACGAGAAGCGAGTAAGGTTTCTCAAGGTTGGACCTCTACAAAGAAAGAGAGTAAGTTAGAGCTGGTGCATTCGATGTGTGTGGGGGCGGCTCGGGTATCATCTCTTGGGGGTTCAAGTTATTATGTTACTTTTATTGATGATGACAAGGAAAGTTTGGGTTTATTGTATTAGAAACAAATCTGATGTATTTGACACTTTTGTTAAATGGAAAGCCTTGGTAGAGAATGAAACAGGTCTTAAGCTAAAATGTCTCGGGTCGAGATAATGGAGGAGTATTGCAGCAATGAATTTGATGATTCTTGTTCTAAGAATGGAATCGCATGAGGCAAAAGGCGGTTCGGGAACTCGCGACGAGAATGGGGTATCGAGAAAGGATGAACAGAACAATAATGGAACGTCTTTAGGAGCATGAGGTTACATGCGGGACTGCCTCTTTCTTTTTGGGGCGAAGCGGTGAGCACAGTTGTGTACTTGATAAGCGAGAGGACCCTCAAGTGCCTTGGATGGAGGCATACCTGAGGAGGCTTGGTATGGTAAGAAAGTTGATTATTCATTTCTTAGAGTCTTTGGATGTGAGGTGTTTGTTCATATAGACAAGGATGATAGGACTAAGCTAGAGGCTAAATCAGAAAAATGTACTTTCATTGGTTATGGTGGTGATGACTTTGGATATAAATGTTGGAGTATTAAGGACAAGAAAATCATTCGATCTAGGGATGTGGTCTTTAATGAGAAAGTCATGTATAAGTAGCAGTTGCAGGAAAACAGGGAAGAATCCAAGAAAGAATATGCAGTGGTAGAGGATCTTCCGGATGGGAAAGTGACACATGAATTAGTTCAGGAACCCCCTCAGGAACCCCAAACTCCTATATTGAGGAGGTCTTCTAGGGTAAGAAGAGAACCTGAACGTTTTTCTCCTTCTCTTTATTATTTATTACTCATTGATAGTGGAGAACCAGAGAGCTTTGATGAAGCAATGCAGGTAGATGCCAGGAAGAAGTGGGAGCAAGCCATGGATGAGGAGCATCAGGCTCTCATGGAGAACCAGACATGGGATTTGGTAAAGCTACCCGAAGGAAAAAGAGCATTACAGAATAAGTGGGTGTTTAGAGTCAAAGAGGAAGAAGGAGGAAAGAAAGATACAAGGCCGGTTGGTGGTTAAGGGTTTGCACTGAGAAAAAAGGTATAGATTTTGATGAGATTTTTCTCTCTGTAGTAAAAATGACTTCTATCAGAACTGTTCTTGGAATAGTGGCAGTAGAAGACTTGCACTTAGAACAGTTAGATGTAAAGACTGCATTTCTCCATGGTGATTTGGAGGAGGAGCTATATATGCGGCGCCGAAGGATATGAAGTCAAAGGTAAAGAGGAGATGGTGTGCAAACTGAAGAAGAGCTTGTATGGCCTGAAACAAGCTCCACGTCAATGGTATAAGAAATTTGATAGCTTCATGATGGAGCAAGGTTATATCAGATGTCATTCTGACCATTGTGTGTATACAAAGAAATTTGAGGATGGAAGTTATATTATCCTGTGTTTGTATGTTGATGACATGCTGGTTGCAGGTAAAAACATGCAGGAAATAAAAGTACTCAAGAAGCAGCTAAGTGAATCATTTGCTATGAAGGATTTGGGTGCAGCCAAACAAATCCTTGGTATGAGGATATCTCGGGATAGGAAGGAACGGAAGCTGACTTTATCTCAGGAAGAGTACATTAAGAAGGTCTTGGAGAGGTTTAATATGTAGGATGCTAAACCGGTTGGGACTCCTTTGGCAGGCCATTTCAAGTTATCAAAGGAGTGTCCCAAGATAGAGCGGGAAGAAACCAAATGTCAAGGTACCTTACTCATCGGCGGTTGGTAGTTTGATGTATGCTTTATGGTGTGCACTAGGCCTGATATTGCCCATGCGGTGGGAGGTGTGAGTAGATTTATGAGTGATCCGAGGTAAAGAGCATTGTAGCGCAAGTAAAGTGGATCCTTCGGTATTTGAGAGGACCATGGGGACAGTTTTGTGCTCTGATGGATCAAACACCACTTTACGTGGTTATGTAGATTCGAGATATGGCTGGAGATGTAGACAGCGGGAGGAGCATGACAGGTTATATTTACACTTTGTAGGTGGGACAGCGGTGAGTTGGATTTCACGACTACGAAAGTGGTGGCTTTATCGACCACGAGAGGTGAGTATGTTGCTGCCACGAGAGGCAAGCAAAGAGATGATTTGGTTACAACAATTGCTTGAGGAGTTGGGGCATAAGCGGGAGGAATGTAAGCTGCATAGTGATAGTCGAGTCTTTATACACCTAGCTAAGAACTCTGCTTTCCACTCTAGGACAAAGCATATATAGTTAAGGTACCATTTCATCGGGAATGACTTTGGAGGAAGAGAAGTTGAAGTTGGAGAAGATTCATACCAGTCAAAATCCTGCGAGACATGATGACCAAGGTGGTCTGAGGAAAAGCTGAAGTTGTGTTCAGCTTTGGTTGGTCTTCACGAAACTAGTGAAGGGTTGAGAAGCTTGCTCGAGAGGAAAACTAGTCTCAGTGGGAGATTGTTAGGTTGTGGAGCCTGTTTTCATGTGTGAAAGTGTTGAAGCTGTACACTAAAGTCTTGTACACTTTTCATGTATCCTCCGGGGTTGGGGCCGGGCCGGGAGGCGGGGTCCGGCCCCAGTAGGGGAAAAAGCCCCCGAAAAATTTTTAGGCGTAAAATTTTTGGCCTCGAAAAATGCACCCGACATATCGGAAACGTGCTTTTCTCATATGGGTGAGTTTTTTGACCCATAGGTTTATGGGACGAGTTTTGCCCATGGTTTTGATACCCATGGTTTTGTAAAAGCTGCTTAAGCGATTGTCTATTTATATGGTCTTATGCATATGATAGATGTACAAGCAAATGTATTGCGAGATGTGTTTTGAATTTGGTGTGAATTGCAGCAGAGTTTGTTGAGCATAGCTCCAAACGGATCACAGGTATTGTATTGAGAGAGCGGTGGCTTGTAATAAAATCTGAGCAAGTGATTCTTGGTGGACGTAGCCCAAATTGGGTGAACCACGTTAAATACTGTCTCTTTGTGTTGTGTTATTTTATTATGCAATTTTATTTGAGATCTGTAATAAGATGACTGAGACAGGTGTAGCATTAGAGGTGTTCCTACTTCTATACATTGTTTGATTCACGGTTCTTGATTCGCTTATTACACCATTGGTAAGCGACTAGCTAGTGGGTCTTGCATAGTTGGGATGTCGAGATCGCTTTGGGAACCAATGACTCCTGCAAAGGAGTGTGAGGACCTTTCGCCACCACTATGATCTCTGCGCATGCTTCCTTTGGGCTTATGGAGTCATAGGAATAGATTCTATCTCACGCACATAGGGCTAGGATGGATTACTATCATAAGACTATATCTTGTGCTCAATGATCTTGGAGTTGAGTTGTGATTGGGGTTAGGAGACATGTTTCTATCTCGCACCATTTCCACTATGCACCAAGCGTGTGTGCGATGGGGTTGTCGGATGTATGATCAAATCGATAAGCAGGACTGACATGGGAGGATGGATCTAGTGGGCCATCGCTAGATGACCATCCCATTTTAATAGAGTATGTAGATGTTTTTCCAAGGGAGCTACCAGGATGCCACCCCCACGTGAGACCGATTTCCATATTGATCCGGTTCCGGAGCAGAGCCTATCTCATGAGCTCCTTATCGATGATCACCCCGCAGCTCGTGAGCTCAAGTTATAATTGGAGGGCCTTCTAGAGAAAGGCCTTATCCATCCTAGTGTATCCCCTTGGGGTGCACTGGTTATATTTGTTAAGAAGAAGGATGGATCTTTAAGGTTATGCATAGACTATCGCCATTTGAATAAGGTAACGATAAAATATTGTTATCCCCGCCTCGCATTGATGACTTGTTTTGATCAAATGAAGGGGGCCATGGTGTTCTCTAAGATCGATCTCAAGTCGAGGTAAAGATGCTCTTAGATGAGTGGAAATGGGAGGAGGATGAAGGAGAAGATGGCGAGTAAAAGAGTGTTATAGTCCAAAACAACATTCAAATTCTCATTTCCATGGAGCACACAACACACCATACAAGAAATAGAGAGGAAAGATGATATAATAAACACAAGCTAGGGTAGAGAATAACCACAAAACATGCATTTTATTGCTTCATAGAGATGCATAGTCCATTACAATGAAGGAATAAGGTATGAATCACCCTAAAATCTCCAAATCTAAGGCTTGAAACTCAAAACATATATGTAGTACTTGAAAAAGGATGCACTAGCATTCCAAGAGGGTCCAACCTTTACAAATGAGAATCCTTTTATAATATATAGAATATGGGAAAGAGAGAAGAGGAAAAGAGAGGGAAACTTAGATTTCCACCTTCAACCACCAACAACATGCATTAAATGTCTGAAAATAGGCATGGGAACCCTTACAAGACCATTCCTCATGATACTTTTTTTGTAAGAGAAGGAATGGGCACCATACTTCATCAAATTTGGTGGTTGAGCTACCTAGAACTGCATATTTTAATGTTGGATTGTATTTCCTCTTTTCACCCACCTACCCTCACCTAAATTAATGGTGTATTACATGATGAGACCTTTCCAACGGTACCAATTTTTTGAAATTTGGAGTAACAAGGAAAAAGATATGGCCATTTGAAATTCAAGGGTGCGGGATGGTCGTGACAAGGTTCCACGTGGGTCTCCATAGTCAGCTTTAATGTGTTTGTTCCTAGTGGGGATGGGTCTTTGTTTAGGGAACTAGAGGAACATATGAATTATTCCTTTTATGCTCATTGGGCCAATCATATCTGCATTTTCCACATTTCTTGTGTTTTGCGAGGAATCGAGGCGTTTGGGTGGGGCTGTGGAATAGTTCCACCTATTCCATTGGTGCCTACTTTTTCTTCTTCACCTACATTTTCTATTCCTTGCTTCCATTATTCATCTCGCATCGGTCATTTGAATAATTAACAAAACATGGAAACTATTCAGCTGATTCCCAAGGTACCCACATCACCCGCTTTATCTGCAATTAACCCCTTCGCCACGATGAATCACTTATGCAGAGAATTTCCAACCTCATGGAACTATTCCTCTGGTGCCATATAGACCCAATTAATCTGATTTCAATCCCTTAAGCCCCTTGTGTGGATAATGCGCTAATGTAGGTAACAAGAGGAACAAAGGAATAGTTCCTAATGTTCCTTCAAAATCTGATTTAGCCACACCAAAGAATATTTTTCCCAATTCCTCTAATTTTTAGCTATTTTTTGGGAATTATAGCCTTACAATGAAGAGGGAAATACTTGGAACATTGAATTTCTCCATTTTTTATCGGTTTTTATGTGTCCAAATTCAAGATAAGTAATGTCGATTATCAAAATAACCTAGGGGTTTGTTTTGGATAATGAAATGACAATGGTCCATTTGGGAAAATGTGACTCATATCCAATCAATATTATATGAAAAATTCTAAAATAATTTCACTTTATAGGTTTTGACTAGAATTAGATCCATGGTGTGTCTTTGATTGAAAAGATTCACTTAAAGTAAGTTTTTAGTATCTCTTAACATCAACAACTTGATTGTTTATTTGGATGTTATGATCAAGCACTTTTGATTCAGATTGTGTACAATATTTCTTTTGTTTTATTTGTGGAGTGACTCCTACATCTCTCCCCATGCCACTAATAAGAGACAAGGGCTTAAAACTGAAGACAAAATGTAGGTGAGTAAGGATACCTTCCTCATTTCCTAGTCTCACACTACTAGTAAGAAGTGTGAGCTCAACACTAAAGACTACAAAGGACGAAAGGTGTAATAATTTACATTTTTGTATTTTTGATTGATTTTTCCTTGTTTTTGAATAGTTCTTATTGGGAAGGAATGTTTGCCCCCAAATATCATCCTCATGCAACTAGTAGGACACAAGGACTTAACATGTAGAGACCGAGGGAGGACAAATGACTCGGGTAAAGAATTTTAGTGTTTTTTTAAAGATAACTTCTTTGAAAGGAGGATTTTCCATTAGGAAGCTTCTAGACAAGACCATAGGTAAAAATATTTGAAATGGGAGAAACCATAACAAGGATGAGATACAAGTAACTACTAAGAACAAGGTTATTATTATCCAAATTTCACCCCCCAGAGTTAATTTGATAACATGCATCAGAGTTTTTAGTTCCAAGCAAGTAGATTGATTCAGGAGAAAATCGTAAAATTGGCTAAGTCCTGCTCAAGGCCGCCTTTGGGACAGTTGGAACAATTATACGTGGAAGGCGTGGATCAGCCGAAAAGCCTCCAGGTGGCCCAAATAGAAAAGGGACATCTGGGACAAATGGACGCGAAATGCCCAAATCGGCCGAAAGAAAGAAAATTTGTCCAAGTCCTTTACTGGGAGCAAGTGGGACAAGAGTGCGCGGAGGATGCGAACCGGCCGGTTCACCCAAAACAGAGAACTGTAGCAGGGACAAGTCGGACTAGAAGGACGACAGTGCGAGAAGCGACCCAGTGAAGGGAGAAGAAAATCGACCAACTGCTTTAGGACATGTGGGACAAAGGAACGTGAACCGGCCGAATCGGGCGAACCAGAAGAATTTGTCCCAGACAGCACTGGGACATGTGGGACAAATGGACGCGAAGGACGCGAACCGGCCGGTTTGGCTGAAACAGGAAACTTCAGACAAGGAAAAGTGGGGCAAAAGGGCGTAGTGGACACTAAAGAGCAGGCAAAACCACGGACCAACCAGATCATGACACGTGTCACAAGGAGAAAGGTCCAAAGGTCAAAGGGGTGATTTTGAAGGAAAATCCGAACTAATGAAACAAAGATTGCCACGTGTCCAAGTTTAAGGGCCCACAAGGAAATTTCAAAGGAAATCCCACGGAAAGGTGGAGAGAGAGAATTACTCAATGAATCGGGGGCTGCCACGTGTCGTCCCGGATGGCAGAGTGCGAGAAAATATTTTAAAACTGTTTGCCTGCTTTGTGCCCTAAATCTTGAGACCTTCGTATCTTTCGATCCAAAGCTTGGATTTGCACGTTCCTTATATCAACGGAAAAATTTGTTGAAATTCTCTACATGATCTAAGGATCAATCTTGCATTTTAGTGTAGTTTGGAGGGAGAAAATTAAGGAAACATCTCGACGCGTGGTGATAGGACAAGTAATGCTTCAACAACCAACTTTAATGCGCACAGAACTCGCCGCTCCTGTTAGACAGCCCACCGTTTTGCTAGGATCTGCCACTTCTGTCATAATGAGATGATTTTAAATGCTACCAAGAAGTGGTTGGGGCAGATTCTGGATTTCCTCTCTCTTCCCTCTCTCATTTCTTGATATATATTGTAAAGAAGAGCTCCTTTAAGGGTCGTACATTTTGTTTTGCATCCTCCCTTATTCCCTCGCTTGCCAGAGAATTTGTGGAGCTTTCAAACCTCCCATATGGGTTGTAATGCCAGTATTTTTGCCTCTTGGCCACTGCAATGTACTGTATCGACTCTTGAGCAATAATATATGTGTTGTGATTGACTCTCGACCCTCTCATGTATTCATTGTCATTTTGATCTCTTATTGCAGTTTGGTTACCTGTGCATGGTGTTTGTATTGCATCTATGTGGTCTGTGTTAAATTTGCAAAATGAGTGTCTAACATTCCTCGGTGCATCACCTTTGTAGTTTAGGTTTTATTCTATGCATTTTCTTACCCTATCTCCTTGGCAAGTTAGATTAGGTTTTAGCAAACCCTCTGCATTTTTGTGTGCATCTGAATAGAGGAATAGGAACCAGCCTTCTCTGGAGAATATTTTCTCATCTTTACAAGTCCCACACTTGGAGAAAGGATTCCATGTTGTGCAATCACACTGGATGCCTGAACATCAACCTAGAAGCCTGATTTGCATCCAGGGGTGTTGTGAGTCTGCAACAACAGTTTTGGCATGCCCGGTGGGACTTAGAGGTCTCATTTTTATTGCAGCAAAGTTGATATGCATCTGCTGCAGTTTTCTTGCTTATAAGAGCTATTATCTACATATCTGGCGACTCCAAGGGGAAGAATCAACTGGTTTCAGTCAGTGCAGGCCTAAAAACTCATGAGAAGAATCACCACAAGGTCAAGAGTTGGAGAAGAAGAAGTGTTGTTTGAATACCTGCAGTTATCTCCAAGAAGAAGGTAAAGAGGAAGAAGGATTCAAAGGTCTCCATCTCCACCAAACATAACTCTCTCAACTCCTCCACCTGACAGGCCTTTCATTCAGTATACAAGGGTTTTAAGACCAATTAGAATGGCTCAGAACAATCCCTACGTCAACTTCACAGGTAGCAGCCCACTTGCTCTCAATGCATAGCATCCAATTCCTATTGCAGCCTTGAAGAACATTCCCTACTTCACCAAAGAAAATCAGACTACTCCAGGTGATCATGTTAAAGATATTGCTAACCTTTGTGCAATCCATGAAATCAATGAAATGTAAGTGGCTGTCAAGTTACTAGCATCTTCCTTCAAGGGTAAAGCATTATAATGGTTTAGGAGCCTTGGAGCTGGTTCTATCACAAACTGGAATCAGCTGTGTATTGCACTTCACGAGCAATTTGGAGAGAAGGGAGACAACTTGTCTCTTTTGGAGCAGCTGACAACTATCAAGAGAGCCTCCAATGAGCAGCTGACTGACTTCAACTTCAGATTTCAAAGGTCTTGGGATAGGATTCCAGTGGCAGTCAGGCCAACAATGAAGGTGCTTTTCTATATTACCTTAAAGCTTTGAATTCTGATATTTCTATGTTAATTCAGTCCATGGGAGGCACAACAATCCCTATGGCTTATAGCATTGCCATTAGAGCTAAAAACTGTCTTATTCAAGCTGGTAAACTGGCTCCTAGGCCTCCCATGCCCTTGTATCCAAACTTAGAAAATCCAAGCACTAGTCAAGCACCCACTTTGGCTCTTGTTCCCACTCCTAGAAATCAGAGTTCAAATGAAGCTTCCACTTCATCTCCAAGTGCTTCAAATGAACTCCAAGAGGTCATGAAACAGTTGCAAAATTTGGGAAATGAGCTGGTTACTATTAAGAGGCAACAAGCCCAAGGTTTCAGACCTTCCTATCAACCTCAAGCTCAGCCTAATAGGCAGCCATACCAACCACAAAGACCACCTAATCCAGTTGCAAATGTGAATCAAACAAGGCCTCCCTCTAATAGACCATTCCAGCCCTATAATCCAAATGCTATATCTGCCTCTAAGGCATTAGTGCCAACACAGAACAACATTGCTCAGGAATATGACTGGTGCTTTCCATGCAACGAGCCTCATAACCAATCCATGTGTTTCAATGGTGCTCTCAATCAAGCACTGATGGTGACAACTACTGGTGTGGAGGGCGAGGGCAGTCAAGGAAACAGTCAACAACAAGAAACATTCCAACAGCAATCAGCCCCAAATGACACCACGTTGGTGAACTGGCAAGCAGAAGATTTATGTGGCATGAATCAAGTAGTTTCTCAAGGTGTCGCAGCCAACACAAGGTCAAAGAGGAGAAATTTGGGTGAAGAACAGCCATTAGCCCTAGCCAATCCACAACCTTCCACGGCTCCACAAATGATTGGCAAGCAGAGTCCAGTTTCAAATACACAAGGGCAGCCAAGAACAGCCCCTAGGCCAACTCAAATGCCAGCTGTTGCTGCCCACGTACAAGGAATAAGTGTACAAACCAAGGGACAACAAAAGGATACTTCATCCCCATTCAGTATCATTGAACAGATGAAGAAGACTAACGTCAATATATCAATGTGGGAATCCCTATCCATCCCAGGACAAAGAGATCTGCTGCAAGCTGCCATGAAGGATTGGACAACTTTGAATCAGCAGGTTCAGATGCAAGACAAAGTGCTTACAAATGCTGCCCAGCCTGAAGGAAGCCATGGAGGGCAACAAGGTAAAATGTTGAAGCCCCCTCCTTTCTATGTTTCATTAATCATTGGGGATAAACTAGTACACAATTGCATGATTGATTCCGGGGCAAGTAGCTCAATGATGCCCAAGCAAATAGGCTGATCGGCGGGGTCTCCAATATGAAGTAATATCTAAAGGGGTAGTGCGGGAGGTGGAGCCATGCTTGTTTCACCTCAAGGCATCAAATATTATTCAGCTTTTCGTTTCCAATTTTCTTGTTCAAACAACATAGCTGAATATGAGGCCTTGATTCATGGACTTCATTGGGCTAGGAAAAAAGGGATAAATAATTTGCAGTGTTCGGGATAGTGAGCTAATCGTCAACCAAGTTAGAGGATAACATGCTACAAAGAACGACTTATTGAGGAGCTACAAGAATAGGGTATGGGACCTCATTGAGGATTTCGAAGCTTTCGACATTGTGTCCATACCCGGGAAGAAAAAATGAAGCCACGGATAGGCTCACAAGAAGTTGGAGCAATGTTTGATGTGGTTGACAACATCAAAAGGAAAAAACACAAATGACATACCATGTGATTGTGAGGCCGTGAATTCTGAGATAATAACACCAAGCTGGCGAGTGTTTGAAAACGATCAATGATCGTCAATTTTTACAAGAAGAGGCTGAATTCTTAGCTAGGAATCAAGAGGCAGGACTAGAGCAGCAGTATGGGGATCAAGTAGTGCAGCTGCGGACAAACAAGCTTCCCAAGGGTTTAGTAACGTTGGAGTCTATCTTCAACCCTAACGACCAGTTCCGTAAAGAAAAGGCTAACATACAGGTCAAGAGGGAAGATTCAGAGCCAATTCCAGTTGGGGAAGGCAAAACACTTCAAATTGGTAAAGTGGCCACTGAGCAGGAGAAATCAGATTTCATACAGCTTTGTCAAGAATTTCTAGATGTCTTCACTTGGAGCTATGAAGACTTGAGAGGATTCAATCTGAATTTGGCACAACATACCATAGAATTGGATCCGGATGCTAAGCGCATCGGGAGTGACAGAGACCTATTAACCCTCACATTGAGCCTCTAATGAAGAAAGAGCTAAATAAGCTAATAGAGGCAAGCATTATATTCCCGATCAAGCACTCAAGCTGGGTTGCTAACTTGGTTCGGTCAGGAAGAAAAGTGGAGAAATCAGGTTGTGTGTGGACTTCCAAGACCTCAATAGAGCATCTCTCAAAGATCATTACCTGCTTCCTTCAATGGAACAAATAGTGCAAGTAGTATCCAAAGAGATTCTCTCTCCTAGATGGCTACTCAGGGTATAATCAGGTGATGGTGAAAGAAGAAGACCAATTCAAGACAGCCTTCACAACTAAATGGGGCACATATGCTTACAAGAAGATGCCATTTGGGTTGTCCAACGCTGGTGCTACCTTTCAAAGGGCAATGGACATGGCATTCAAAGGCTTGATCAACAAGATAGTGCTGATATATCTAGATGATATCACTGTCTTCTCAAAGAATGCAGCAGACCATCTCTTTCACCTCAGGCAAGTGTTTCAGAGGTGTAGAAAGTTTGGAGTATCTTTGAACCCCAAGAAGTGCATCTTTCTTGCACATGAAGGAAAGCTCCTTGGCCATGTTGTCTCGAAAGAGGGACTGGCAATTGATCCAGAGAGGGTTGAAGCCATAAGAGCACTACCATTGCCAAGTCACAAGAAGGCTCTTCAAAGTTTCTTGGGAAGGATCAATTTTGTCCGCAGGTTTATCCCAGATTTTGCAGCCCTTGTCAAGCCCATCACCAAAATGTTAAAGAAGAGCATGGCTTTTAAGTGGACAGCAGAAGGTAAGGAGAGTTTTGAAGCAATCAAAGAAGCTATCTCTCAAGCACCAACTCTCATCAACCTGAGACTTCTCAAGGATTTCATCCTCTATGCATTTGGAGGTGATGACACTATTTTCGCCATTGCAGTACAGTAGAACAAAGATAATGATGAGAAGCCGATTGCCTTTTTTTTAGCGAGCCTAGATGATTGCGAGGTGAGGTACTCTTTTATTAAAAAGCATGTACTTGCATAAAAGAATCGAAGCTTGAAGAAATTCAAACATTTAGTCTCAAATAACAAGGTCCAGTTGCTGGTCTCACATGCTGGAGTTAAGGACTTCCTCCTCAACAAGGATTTGAATGAGAAAAGGGCAGGTTGGATCACCCGTGTCATGGAGTATGACATTGAGATCAAGATCACCAAACTAGTAAGAGGGAAAGGACTATGTGAGTAGCTGGTTTTAGGGAAGCAAAAGGAAGTATGCAACGAAGAAGAGGCTGTTTTGACAGTTCAGGACAGCCATGAGCCAAGCGGCAATCATGAAGAAGACAATGCTTCCCCCATTCCTTGCTGGACCCAAGGTATTATGCACTTCCTAGAGTACAAAGCTAGTGCCCCCGAGAGATGAACAAGACCTAAAGAAGAGGAGACACTTGATTACAGCTGTCCCGTATGCCATTGTTGATGGAGTTTTATTCAAGAAAGATGTAAATGGAGTGCTCTTGAGATGCATTAGCACAAAGTTAGATTCAAAGGGTATTGGAAGAGTTTCATGGTGGACCAGATTGGTGGCCATTTTGTGCCAAGAGTGACACTCTAAAAATTATGAAGGCTAGTTATTATTGGCCTAAAATCTTCAGCGTGATTGCTACGCATGGATCAAGAGGTGTAATAATTGTGCATTCTTCACGGGAAAGAGAAGTTTTTGCCCTTCCATTGCATCCAATCTCAGTTGACCAGTCATTCATGCAATGGGGTTTGGACTTCATTGGAGTCATTAATCCCAATTCAAGCCAAGGGCATAAATGGACTTTGATAGCCACGCAGACTACTTCACCAAATGGATGACGGTAGCACTCAAAGAGGCAAATGAGTCTAGCATCTTAGACTTTTATGAGGGAATAACAACCAGATTTGGTGTACCTGCTACAATAATCTCTGACAATGCATTGGCATTCATTGGATCTAAGGTGACTGAGTGGGCTGTCAAGAATGGTATTTACCTAAGCACTTCATCGAACTATTACCCTCAGGGTAATGGCCAGGCCGAGTCTACAAACAAGAACTTGTTGAGGATCATTAGGAGAACTCTTGATGAGAATCAGAGGTCTTGGCATACCAAGCTGAAATCAGCCTTATGGGCTGATAGGATCACTCCCAAAAGATCCACAGGTAACTCTCCATTCAGGCTTGTCTATGGAAGAGAGGCAATCTTGCCCATGTCACTTGAGTTGCCAACATTGGAACTCATGAAGCAGCTGGAGTTACTTGAATTTGAGCCCATGGAGGTGAGGTATGCAGAGTTGATGGAGCTACAAGAGATCAGAAATCAGGCATCCCAAGCAATGGAAAAGGATCAAGCTTTGATCAAGAAGACCTTTGATAGGAAGGCCAAAGATAGATCTTTTCAAGTTGGAGATCTAGTGTTGAAATGGGATGTGGACAGAGCAAAACCGGGAAGGCATTCAAAATTTGATGCCATTTGGAGTGGCCCATACATGGTCATGAAGTGCAAGAGCAGCAATGCTTTCCAATTGGCCTCATTAGACGGTGAAGAACTGCAGATTCCAGTAAATGGAATCTATCTCAAACATTGCTACTGAAAATAAAAGGTTCACCCTTGTAAATATTAGCCTAGATTTCAATTCCTCTAAGTGCGTATGCACATTGTCTTGTTGTAGTTAGGTTTCAGTTTCCCTAAGTGCTTTGGGCACAGAGTTTTATCGCTCCTAGATTGAGTTTTTCTGATTCGGCATGCTCTCGTAGAGGGAGTTGCAGCATCAGGCTCATTTCAAGTTATTGCTTATGACTCCATGCCCAATGGATCGCTAAAAGGCCACTGATCTTCTACCTAGCAGGTAGGTGACCCCGAAAAGTCACCAAATTGTTATCCAAATTTCACCCCCCAGAGTTAATTTGATAACATGCATCAGAGTTTTTTAGTTCCAAGCAAGTAGATTGATTCAGGAGAAAATCGTAAAATTGGCTAAGTCCTTCCCAAGGCTGCCTTTGGGGACGATTGGAACAATTATACGCGGAAGGCGCAGATCGGCCAAAAAGCCTCCAAGTGGCCCAAAAGTAAAAGGGACATCTAGGACAAATGGACGCGAAATTCTTGAATCGGCCGAAAGAAAGAAAATTTGTCCAAGTCCTTTACCAGAGCAAGCGGGACAAGAGTGCGCGAGAGGACGCGAACCGGCCGGTTCACACAAAGCAGAGATAATCAGAAAGACTGGGACAAGCACGGGACATTTGGACCGATGAAGGACGTGGAGGCACGAGAAGCCGACTCCGGCCAAGGGAGAAGAAAATTGACCAACTGCTTTAGGACATGTGGGACAAAGGAACGCGAACCAGGCCGAATCAAGGTAACCGGAAGAATTTGTCCCAGATAAGACTCGGGACATTTGGGACAAATGGACGCGAAGGACGCGAACCAGCCGGTTCGGCCGAAACAGGAAACTTCAGCATAAGGACAAGTGGGGCAAAAGGATGTGGTGGACGTGAAAGAGCCGGCAGACCCGCGGACCAACCAGATCATGACACGTGTCACAAGGAGAAAGGTCCAAAGGTCAAAGGGGTGATTTTTGAAGGAAAAGCCCGAACCAATGAAACAGTGCCACGTGTCCAAGTTTAAGGGCCCACAAGGAAATTTCAAAGGAAAGCCCGCGGAAAGGTGGAGAGAGAGAATTACTCAGCGAATCAGGGCCTGCCACGTGTCGTCCAGATGGCAGAGCGCGGGAAAAGATTTTAAAACCTGTTCTTGCCTGTTTTGTGCCCTAAATCTTCAGACCTTCGTATCTTTCGATCCAGAGCTCGGATTTGCACGTTCTTTATATCAACGGAAAGCTGTTGAAATTCTCTACATGATTCTAGGATCAATCTCGCATTTTGGTGTAGTTTGGAGGGAGAAAATTAAGAAAATGTCTCTGACGCGTGGTGATAGACAGAAGTAATGCTTCAACAACCAACTTTAATGCAGCAGACAGCTCGCCGCTCCTGTTAGACAGCCCACCGTTTTGCTAGGATCCACCACTTCTGTCATAATGAGATGATTTTAAATGCTACCAAGAAGTGGTTGGGGCAGATTCTGGATTTCCTCTCTCTTCCCTCTCTCATTTCTTGATATATATTGTAAAGAAGAGCTCCTTTAAGGGGTCGAGACATTTTTGTTTTGCATCCTCCCTTATTCCCTCGCTTGCCAGAGAATTTGTGGAGCTTTCAAACCTCCCATATGGGTTGTAATGCCAGTATTTTTGCCTCTTGGCCACTGCAATGTACTGTATTGACTCTTGAGCAATAATATATGTGTTGTGATTGACTCTCGACCCTCTCATGTATTCATTGTTGTCATTTTGATCTCTTATTGCAGTTTGGTTACCTGTGCATGGTGTTTGTATTGCATCTATGTGGTCTATGTTAAATTTGCAAAACGAGTGTCTAACATTCCTCGGTGCATCACCTTTGTAGTTTAGGTTTTATTCTATGCATTTTCTTACCCTGTCTCCTTAGCAAGTTAGATTAGGTTTTAGCAAACCCTCTGCATTTTTTTGTGTGCATCTGAACAGAGGAATAGGAACTAGCCTTCTCTGGAGAATCTTTTCTCATCTTTACAAGTCCCACGCTGGAGAAAGGATTCCATGTTGTGCAATCACTGCTGGATGCCCGAACATCAACCTAGAAGCTTGATTTGCATCCGAAGGGTGAGTGTGACAAGTGAACAAGCTTACCTTGTGTCTTATAGGTGAAGAGTGTGATTTTTGATGATGTGATGATTGAGATATCTTCTAGTGGATAAAACAATTAAAATTGTTTATACAAGAAAACTCCCTAGTGTGGAGAGTACCCGTGGATAAGAATTTTTATTTCTACTTTTTTAATTTCAAATAGCACTTTGATGAGGGGTTGACTTTGAGAGATCCTTTTTTTTTTTTTTTTTTCTTTTTGCTTTTTGGTGGATTATGATTGGAAATGGACTCATCATTATGGAAGAGTTTCATGGTTATGTAATTTTAATTGTATTGATTTATGAGACATGGGTCGGTGTGGTCCAAGTCAATGGTGTGGATAGAAATATTTTCAATGCGTATTTGATTTGATTGGTTTTGATGTATGAGATTTGGGAAGAAGAGGTCAAAGTAAATGGAGTAGATAGAAAGAATTTCAATGCATCGTGATTTGATTGGTCCTGATTTACAAGACTTAGATGGACAAGGTCCAATTCAATGGTGTAGATGGAAATATATTCAATGAATAGGTTTGATTAAGCTAGATCATAGAAGAAGTTATGTGTGGATAAAGGTAATTTATAATTGACATTTTTGAGGTCATAGTCTCCAATACCTTTTTAATGATATCCCAAGTAGGTGGAGTATCAAATATATATGATTGGGTGCGAATAGGATATCAATGTTGACACATTTTTATCTGTGAAAGGAATGACATGGGGAGAAAAGGATTGACCTGTAGACGGGCATCCAAGGCATCTTAATAGTTTCATAGAACATATATTCAATGTTTCTCCGTTGTCTATAAACACTCTTTTGATTTGATGATTAGTGATGAATGCTTCAATGTATAAGGATTTATTATTCATGATGTTTGGTTTCAAAAGGTCATGAGGACCAAATGATAGGATTGGATTATTTGATGATGTATTTTACATTGAATCTTGAAATAGTTGTGTATTAACACCCTTAGGAATATGTGCATCATGGAATTCATGAGTAAGGATATCTTGAAATGTAGGTGATTTTGTAATCAAATCCATAAAGTATTTGTGGAGATGGATTATCTAATTTATTTGATAATGTTATTGGCATTAGATAATGATTTTGCATTGGATGGCTATTATGGAACAACAATAGACTCAAGATTATACGTTTAAGGTTCATGAACGGTGTCTAAACATGTTTTTATAGTGTTACTACAATAAGGCTAGGAGTCTCATTTTTATGGTATCCAAAGTGTGAGGCATAGGATCTAGTGAGGAAATGATACAATCAAGCTCAACATTGTTTGATGACTAACCCTAGTATATAGATTTTTCATTCATACCATGAGTTGAAAAGGGCTTCGGAATACCTTTAATGTCTTATTCTATGTGGTTGTAGTAAAACCTTGGACAAACTGTTATATTTCTATTTGCATTACAAGCATTGGCATGTGATTTTTGGAATGAGGTGTGTTTCCTTTATTATTGAAAATCATGCTTGTTATGGATAAATTATTTCTACTCTTGGATTCTTTTGAATAGAAATGATATGGCTTACAAGAATCCATTTTCACTTCTTATTGATAAGCTACAATCTGATTTTGAGAATTGCAAACTTATCTCTTTTATTTACTCATCCTTGGATCAATTTTCGGTGATGAATTTTTAAATCTTCTAAAACACAGAATCGAATGGTAAATTTACATTCATTAGTTTGAGAGACATAGCAGAATAAAATTTGTATGTTACAAACTCTTTGGTCTTGAGTGAACGTACCTTCATTCGGTTGTATGTTTGTGCTTGGATATTTGGGATTGATCTCTACAAGACATTATAGGCATAAACAATATATAGTCTGCTTCATGACTATGAAGGGGATCATAATCCTAAAACCAAAGGACTATTCTAATGGTATCCTAAACTAGGTAAGAGCACCTAATCCCTAGCTATGTCTATTTAATTTGGTTATAATCTAACATAAGCTTCTTATTCTATTTTTTGGGGGTGACCTAACCTAATCTCTTGTGCTAAATGAATAAGGGAGGGGAGATTACTATAGTAATGTTAGACTATGTTAACCTAATGCCTAATACTAATGGTTGTGAATTTAATCTAACCTAAGGTGGAAACTACTTATGGCAATGTTTTAAGACCTAAGGTGATTTATTGTTAGAATAACCTAAGTCTTGGGAAATATAGTCTAAACTATTAAAAAGGAACCTAAGGGTCGCATGGCACTAAGGCGATGGTTCCAATGGCATTTAAGTGATTTGATTTGGGTTTAATGCATGGAGGTACTACTAGTTTTGGCAAAGGCTAGTTAACTCAGTGGAGGCTTCACTAAATATAGAAATGCATGTTAACTTGGAAAAGGCATTCACCGAGTTTTGGGAGGTGGTGGAAAGGAAAGATAAGTGGGAAATTTGGGAGTTATGGCATTAATGGATCTTGGTTTTTGTGTGAAAATCGTCTTGGAAAAAGGGAGGTGGATTTGTGGAAGTTGTTTTGTTTTGCATGCCTCACAAATTTTGATCTGCATGGAGCTATCTCGGTTCTTTGAACTAGTAGTTTGACTTCTTCTTCTTCCATTAGCTATTTTTGGTTTCTCTAATCTATTTTTGATCAGGGAATCTATATAAAGCATTGGAAGAAATTTTTTTAGTTGTTGTTTTTTAGAGAAGAAAAAGAGTGGGAATCTCATGTTTAGAAGTCTCCTTTGAATTTTTAGAAGAACTATCGGGCATGATAGGCCCTACCGATTAAGATTTATTTCTTTATTCTAAATGAATCATTAAAACAACTTTGATCTCATGAGATAATTGTTTGTTTGATTTCTCTAGTTATTTACTTGCATGTTTGTATGAACCTTGGGTTTTTTGTGATGTAAATCCATTGCAAACTTTCTCTGTGCTAGTTTAATGGTGACATGCATGTGAAACTTGTATTTGATTCTGAAAGCTGGTATTCGGGTCTAGCGTTGAGCTCGAATGGGAATTCATTTTTTGCCTTATGTTTTGTTCTGAACTATTATTTAGAGACTGTGTTTCATTTTTACTTGTATTGGACCATTCATGCTTGTTATGAGCTTGTAGTGGAGCTTCTTGTAGTTTTGATGGTACTAGACATTTGTTGCTTGTATGGTTCTAAACCTTTATTGTAGTCTTGTGTTTCATTGAGCTTGTAGTGGAATCGATGAGTTTTGTTGTTCTATAAGCTTATTCTTATTGTAGTCTTTTGTTTCATTTGAGCTAATTTTAGAAGCTTGTATGAAGTTCTAAACCTTGTTTGAAGCTTCATGTTTGACACTATACTAGTATTCCATACTTGTGTGTTCTAAACTTGTGTTGGAATCGATGTGTTTGATTTTGTACTAGTATTCTGAGCTAGAGATTTACTCGTATTAAGGATTTGAAAAGCTTTAAACTCATTTATGGACTGTCTACTTGAAAGGTTCTTGAGAGATTTTTTTGGTTTGAAGTAGACCAAGTAATCTCTTTTTGAGATCTCCTCTGTGTAGCTTCTTGAGTGGGAATGGTTGTAATACTTCTATCTTTTAGACTGTACCATGTTCTTGAACTGGTAAGAGCATATGAGTTTGGGGGATATTCTTCCCTTCTCTGCTCTAAGAAATCCCACATCTTGTTGAAAGCGTGACTATTTTGTTGAAGGATTATTAGATCAGAATTACCTTGTGGGTTTGGTTTGATATAGAATGGGGTTGGAATGGTCATTAATAGTTTAAGAGGTTTATGGAAATATAGTATGCATTCTCTCCTTCTTGCGAACAATGTTGAAATGAATATGTTCCCTATCACAATCTTTTTAGATGGAACTCAAGAATCTTGTGGTGATTATGTTTTAAGTGGATCTAGAAGGAAGATTGGAACATCTCTTGACTAAAAGTTATTCGGTTTTCTTACTCTTTTCAAATCTTCTTAATTGATTTCTTGGGTTTTATTATAGGTTGAATTTAAAACCTAGTATACTAAATTTTGTATGGAAGGATACATATCTCTATTCAAAATGCTTTGTATTATTGTTCTTATTTGGGATCGTGAACTATTTACTATGTTGCATTAAGTTATTGAAGCCTTGTAATGGGATTTCTGTCTTCCGAGTTCGTGAGTTGTATTGAACCTTGTATATCCTACATTGTTTTAGGATTTCTATTCCTTATTTGGACTCATTGAACGAATCTTTGGGTTTAAAAAGAGAATTGAATATGTTCTCTTGGGGATAGTATATTGTTTAAGGACTGTAATTATTACTTCATTCTGAGATTTGAATTTGAACTTGTGCTTGGTAAATGGAAATAGGTAAACCAATTTGTTAGATTTGTAATGGAAAATTAGAAGTGTGCTTTCTTTAATTGTGTGTTCGGTTTTGTGTTCTCTTTTGGGAACTAGTTAAAGAATTTCTAAGTTTGAAATAGAAATGGGAATTCATTTCATAGTATAAATGAAATGAATTAGGGATTGGACCTTTTCCAATGGAGATCCCTTCTTACTATTGTTTGGATAAGTTCATTTGATTGAACTTTTCTATTTTCGATCTTCTTCTAAGATGGAAAAATTTATTGTGGAACATTTGGTTTCAGATCTTTGAATTATATCTTCTAACATATGGAAGTTAGTTTAGACTTGCAGGAGGATTGTTTTGACTCTCTACCCCTACTTGGACTGATTTGGGATTCTTGTTATATGTTTTTCCTTTAATGATGAATCCTTTTATAGTTATCTTTGAACTGAGGCAGTTTGTGTCTTCTAAACTTGTTTCTATCTTTCAGATGATTAGTGTATGGGGGATAAGTATGTATTGATTCTTCTTCTTTTGTTATATGGAAAGATGAAGCATCCTAATATGAGCTATGTTGTAATTAACTTCTTTAGCTGCTTAGTAAAAGATAAATGTGTATTTCTATTCTTATAGAACTATGAAATAATTGGATGACAAGACCTATTGATTGTTTTAAAGTAATTGATAGGATCAATTAAACCTTATGATATAATGCAGATGTTGTGGATTATATTATGCTCTTTTCTTAAAAGTGAATTTAGACTCTTTTATTGTACTTCCTTTCTAGATGTTATTACTTATGATTATTTTTATGATATATTAATTGTTTCATTAAAGCAGATTTGTTTTAATGGAACAAATAGTGGAAATGTACTTCACTTTAATGCTTAGTGCTTATCATGCTCGAGTTATTGAACTAACCCATGCTAGAAATTTTTGTAGATGGACATCATAAGTGATAAAAGAAGACAAAAACTTTTATGATGCATTGGATTATTTAATTATGGATCTTTTGTAAAGAATTTTGATTCATTATTGAGTTGTATTGGAAAATAAAGTGTTGTTCTTTTAAGATCTTAATTCTCATTAACATGCTGAATTTTGAAATGGTCTTGTAAATGTATATTTATTATCATGAATTGAAAGGTTTTGTGTTGAAATCTAGTTTGTGATGTGAATTATTTTGTACTTGAATGATGGAAATACTAGTGATATCTTGCGGTATTCTTTATATTTTTGTATGCTATTGCTATTATAAGATGATAAGTTGGATCAAGGAGATAGTATAATCTCCCTTATTATAATAAACTAGTTAATTTATAATGAAAGATGTCATTCTCTAAATCAATGCCCTTTGAAAAAGGATGATCGTAATCAGCTAAATGCACAAGATACACACCGTAATAGTGACAATTAAAGCTAAAAAAATAGGCCACACCCATAGAGGTTCGGGTAAGTTATTTGGTTTACCTATACTATTATTTTTGACACCGATAGCTCTTGAATGTTTTATTTCTAGTAAATTAGCATCAAAACTAAAAATAAAAGCTGGAAACATGATAAAACATGAATGTACATTATGGAAACAATGTTGTTCATATAGTTAGTATGTGTCTTTTTGGAGCATGGTCCTTGACCTACCTATCTTTTCCACTTAAGTTTATCTTTATGTTGCACCTTTGCGTTTTATACGATGTAATCATAGGTGTTAATTGGTTAGTAGAGAATAAGGCTAAATTGGACTATTTTGAAAAACACATTAGTTATTTAGATGACCTACATAATAAAACAAGAGAGATTCAGGTGTGAAACAAGAGATTTTGTTAGAAAACTATCAACTATGCAACTTAAAAGGTGAAAAATAAAGGTTGTACCTTATATGCAGTAAATATTGTAGAAATAGTGCAAGAGTGTAATGATGTCATGGAATTTATCCTTTGTTACTGAAACTTTAGTGACGTGTTTCCAAAGGAATTACTAAGCTTCCACCCAAAAGGGAGTTTGACTTCACAATTGAGATCAAGCCTGGAATGTCATCGAGCCTATTTCTAAGGCACCGCATCTTGAATGACTACTATAGAATTAGTAGAGCTTAAGGCTCAATTGCAAGAAATTTTGTCTAAAGGTTTGATTAGGCCAAGTGTTTCACCTTGGGGAGCACCAATATTTTTATGAAAAAATAAAGATGGAACACTTAGATTGTGCATTGATTACGGTTAATGTTAAACAAAGCAACAATCAAGAATAGATACCCACTCCCTAGAATTGATGATCTATTTGATCGTGATGTGATGGAGCATGGTATATTCTAAGATAGATCTTTGATCTAGATATCATCAATTATGGATTAAGGATGAGGACATTCATAAAATAGCTTTTAGAACAAGGTATGGACATTATGAGTTCACATTTTTACCTTTTGGATTAACAAATGCACTCAAGCATTTATGAATTTAATGAATAATATCTTTCAAGAATACTTGGAGAAATTTGGCTCGTATTCTGGATGACATTCTCATATATTCTAAAAGTATTGAGGAACACCATGAGCATTTGAAGATAGTTTTGGAAATCTTAAGAAAGAGACGGTTATATGGTAAGTTATCTAAATGTTCTTTTTATGACACAAAAGTGCACTATTTGGGACATGTAATAAGTAAGAATGGAATTGTTGTAGATCCTTCTAAAATTATAGCTATAACTGAGTGGCCTACACTAAAGAATGTACATGAAGTTAGAAGCTTCATGGGGCTTGTTGGTTACTATAGAAAATTTGTAAAATATTTTTCTAAGGTGGTTGCACCAATAACTTCTTTACAGAAGAAGGATAAGAAGTTTGTTTGGAGTGAGAAATGTGAAATTGCATTCAAAAATTTGAAGGAATAGTTAACTTCAGCACCTATTCTAGTGGTACTAGATCCTAATGGAGACTTTATGGTAGTAACTGATGCATCTAGTGAAGGTCTAGGAGGTATTTTGTTACAAAATGATCATGTCATAGCTTATGAAAGTAGAAAACTAAAGTTACATGAGTTGAATTATGCTCCACATGATTTAGAGCTTGTTGCCATTGTTCATGCACTACAAGTTTGGAGACATTACCTTCTTGGTAAGCCTTTTGAATTGAAAACTGATCATCTTGGGCTGAAGTATATTTTCACTCAGCCAAATCTAAATGCAAGAAATGAAGATGGTTAGAGTTTTTGTCTCAATATGATTTTGACATCAATTATATCAAAGGGTAAGTAAAATAGAGTGGTTGATGCTCTAAGTCATAGAAAGCACATTTTTGCTCTTATAACATTGAGAACTCAGTTTAAGGATGAAGTAAAAAAATGTTATGGAATCTGATTCTTACTTTTAGCAAGTAAAGACAGCGCTTTCTGCAGATCCAAATGATTTGAGGTATAAAGGTTTTCACTTTGATAATGAAGGAATCTTAAGATTTGAAAACAGAGTTTACATACCTTCGCTAAATGATTTAAGAAAGAAATTGTTAGAAAAATTTCACAATTCACCTTTTCTGGACACCCTGGTATTACAAAGATGTTTGCTGATATAAAACAACAATATTTATGGAAAGGAATGAAAAAGGATGTTATTGATTTTGTGACACATTTCCTTGAATGTCAACGTGTTAAAGTGAACATATGCACCCATCCAGTTTATTGTATCCTCATAGCATACCTCAGTACAAGTGGAAAGTAATAAGCATGGACTTTGTACAAGGGTTGCCTATGTCAAGAAATAAACATGATGTTATTTTGGTAGTTGTTGATAAACTAACAAAGGTAGCACATTTTATTGTTAGTAATCTGAAGGATGATTCTCTGTATTGGCTAAAATATTTGTACACAAAATTTTTAGATTACATGGAGTACCTGAATTAATCATATTGGATAGAGATCCTAGAATGACGTCAAGGTTTTGGCAAATGCTTAATGCAACTCTAGGAACTAAGCTAAATTTTAGTTCTGCGTATCATCTAGAAATGGATGGATAGACTGAAAGAGTTAATCAAGTTTTAGAGGATATGTTACGAATGTATTATATGGATCAGCAAGTATAAGTGGGAAGAGTACCTTCCACTAGTTGAGTTTGCATATAATAACACATATCATGCCTCTCTTAAGATGGCACCTTTTGAAGCATTATACGGAAGAAAATGTAGAACCCCTAGTTAGTTGGGACAACATTGAGGATAGAGAGGTAATTGGACCTGAAATCCTTATGGAAATGGAACAACAAGTTAAAATGATTCGTGAGTGCTTGAAAGAAGCAGCAGATAGGCAAAAGAGTTATGCTGATTTAAAGTGGGTTGACAAGAAATTTGAACTTGGTGAGAAAGTATTTCTTCGGGTTAAACTGAAAAATATCTCTATAACTTTTGGCAAGGCTGCCAAGTTATCACCTCATTATGTGGGACCCTTTGAGATAGTTGAAGTAATCAACCCTGTAGCTTACCATTTAGCATTACCTCCTGCTTTGTCGTTTCCTTGAAAATCATGCTTGTTATGGATAAATTATTTCCTCTTGGATTTTTAGAATGGAATGATATGGCTTGCAAGAATCCATTTTCACTTCTTATTGATAAGCTACAATCTGATTTTGAGAGTTGCAAACTTATCTCTTTTTACTGACTCATCCTTGGATCAATTTCAGTGATCCAAGGAATGTTTTAAATCTTCTTAATAGGATTGAATGGTAAATTGACATTCATTAGTTTGAGAGACATAGGACTAAACTTTTGTATGTTACAAATTCTTTTGGCTTGAGTGAAAGTGTCTTCATTCGGTTGTATGTTTGTGCTTGGGTCTTTGGGATTGATCTCTATAGGACATTAAAGGTAAACAAAAATAGTCTGCTTCATGACTATGAAGGGGATCAAGAATCCTAAAACTAAAGGACTATCCTAATGGTATCCTAAACTAGGTAAGAGCACCTACTTCCTAGCTACGTCTACTTAATTGGGTTATAATCTAACCTAAGCTTCTTATTCTATTTTTTTTGGAATGGTGTCCTAACCTAAGCTCTTAGTGCTAAATGAATAAGGGAGAAAGATTACTAAGTAATGTTAGACTATATTAACCTAATGCCTAATACTAATGGTTGTGAATTTAATCTAACCTAAGGTGGAAACTACCTATGGCAATGTTTTAAGACCTAAGGTGATTTATTGTTAGACTAACCTAAGTCTTGGGAAATCTAGCCTAAACTATTTAAAAGGAACCTAAGGGTCACATGGCACTAAGGTGATGGTTCCAATGGCATTTAAGTGATTTGATTGGGTTTAATGCATGAGGTACTACAGTTTTGGAAAAGGCTAGTTAACTCTAGTGGGGCTTACGTGGAGGCTTCACTAAATATGGAAATGCATGTTAACTTGGAAATGGCATTCGCCAGTTTTGGGAGGTGGTGGCAAGGAGAGATAAGTGGGAAATTTGGGAGTTATGGCATTAATGGATCTCGGTTTTTGTGTGCAAACCATCTTGGAAACAAGGGAGGTGGATTTGTGAGAGGTTGTTTGGTTTTGCATGTCTGAATTTTTTCTCTACATGGAGCTATCTGGTTCTTTGAACCAGCAGTTTGACTTCTTCTTCTTCTTGGCTATTTTTGGTTTCTCTGGTCTATTTTTGATCAAGGGAATGTATATGAGGCATTGGAAGAAAATTTTTTTGGTTGTTGATCTTTCGTGGAGAAGAAAAAGAGTTGGAAGCTCGGCTGGAAGTCTCCTTGAAATTGGCAGAGAAGCACTATCAGGCATGATAGGCTCTACCCATTAAGATTTCTTTCTTTCTTCTAAATGAATCATTAAAACAACTCTACTCTCATGAGATAATTGTTTTTTTGATTTTTTGGTTATTTACTTTGCATGTTTTTATGAATCTGTGGTTTTTGGGATGTAAATCCATTGCAAAGTAATGATAGTTCTTGGGAAACTTTCTCTGTGCTAGTTTAATGGTGACATGCATGTGAAACTTGTATTTGAAGCTTTGTATTCATTAAAATTCGAAACTTGGTATTTTGGAAGGCATTGTGTTGAATGGGAATTCATTGCCTTATGTTTCATTTTGAACTATTATTTGGAGCTTGTGTTTTTCATTTTTACTTGTATTGGAGCATTTGTTTTAAACTTTTTTTGAGCTTGTGAGTGGAGCTTTTTTTTACTTGTTGATGATTGAACTTGTAGTCGAATTGAGTTTTGTTTGCTTATATGTACTTTGAGCTGGAAGTTTTATGTATTCTTTGTTTTGTTGAACTTGTTGTAGTGGAGCTTGGTGTTTGTTTTGAGCTTGTATTTAGTCTTGTGTTTGTTATTTTCGTTTATTTGAGCTTGTTTAGAGCTTTTATTTTTGAACTTATGAAGTTTGAACTTTTGCTTTGTGTTTGACACTTTATACTAGTATTCATATTTGTGTTTTGAACTTGTGTTGGAATCGATGTGTTTGATTCTATACTGGTATTATGAGCTGGAGATTTACTCGTATTAAGGATTTGAAAAGATTTAAACTCATTTATGGACTATGTCTGCTTGAAAGGTTCTTGAGAGATTTGTTTTGGTTTGAAGTAGACTAGGTAATCTCTTTTGAGATCTCCTCTGTGTAGCTTCTTGAGTGGGAATGGTTGTAATACTTCTGTCTTTTAGACTGTACCACGTTCTTGAACTGGTAAGGCATATGAATACAAAGGGATATTCTTCCTTCTCTCTCTGAGAAACCCCCATCTTGTTGAAAGCATGACTATTTTTTTGAAGGATTATTAGACTATAATTATACCTTGTTGTGGGTTTGGTTTGATATAGAGTTCTTTGGAATGGTCGTTAATAGTTTAAGAGGTTTATGGAAATATAGTATGCATTTTCCTTCTTGTGAACAATGTTGAAATGAATACCTTCCTGTCACAAATTTTTTTAGATGGAACTCGAGAGTCTTGTGGTGATTTTGTTTTAGTCGAGTTGGAAGTAAGATTGGAACATCTCTTGACTTAAACGTTGTTGGGTTTTCTTACTCTCTTCAGATCTTCTTAATTGATTTCTTGGGTTTTATTAGAAAGTTGAATTTAAAACCTAGTATACTAAATTTTGTATGGAAGGATACATTATCTCTGTTTAGAATGCTTTGTATTATTGTTCTTATTTGGGATCATGAACTATTTACTCTGTTGCATTAAGTTGTTGAAGCCTTGTAATGGGATTTCAGTCTTTTGAGTTCATGAGTTGTATTGAACCTTGTATATCTTACACTATTTTTGTGGATTTCTATTCCTTGTTGGATTCATTGAATGAATCTCTAGGTTTTAAAAAGAGAAATGAATATGTTCTCTTGGGGACAATATATATTTTTAGGGACTGTACTATGTACTTCATTCTGAGATTTGAATTTGAACTTGTGCTTGATGAATGGAAATAGGTAAACCAGTTTGTTAGATTTGTAATGGAAAATTAGAAGTGTGCTTTCTTTAACTGTGTGTTTGGTTTTGTGTTCTCTTTTGGGAACTAGTTAAAGAATTTCTAAGTTTGAAATAGAAATGGGAATTCATTTCATAGTATAAATGAAATGAATTAGGGATTGGACCTTTTCAATGGAGATCCCTTCTTACTATTGTTTGGATAAGTTCATTTGATTGAACTTTTTGTTTTCGATCTTCTTCTGAGATGGAAAATTTATTGTGGAATGTTTTGGTTTTAAGTCATTTTTGTAATCTTTGAATTATATCTTCTAACGGTATATGGAAGTTAGTTTAGACTTGCTTAGGAGATTATTTTTTTGACTCTCTACCCTATTTGGATTGATTTGGGATTCTTTTTTATATTTTTTTGAACCCTTTAATGATGAATCCTTGGATAGAGATTATCTTTGAGTCTAGCTTGGGTTGTGGAAGTTTGTGTTTCTAATCTTTGAATTTATCTTTAACATGTGGATGAGTTAGTTTAGACTTATGGGGAATTTTGATACCCCTACTTGGATGATTTGGGATTGATTTTTCTTTTCTTGAATCCTTTTTATTTGTGTTCTATGAATGATTAGAGTAAAGATGAAGCATTCTTCTTAATATGGAAAGATGAAGCATTCTAATATTGTAATTAACTTCTTTTACTGCTTAGTAAAGATAAATGTGTATTTCTATTCTTATAGAACTATGAAACAATTGGATGACAAGACTTGTTGATTGTTTTAAAGTAATTGATAGGATCAATTAAACCTTGTGATATAATTCAGATGTTGTGGATTATATTAAGTTCTTTTCTTAAAAGTAAATTCAGACTCTTTTATTGTACTTCTTTTCTAGATGTTATTACTTATGATTATTTGTATGATATATTAATTGTTTCATTAAAGTAGAGTTGTTTTAATGGAACAATTAGTGGAATGCACTTTACTTTAATGCTTAGTGCTTATCATGCTCAGTTCATTGAACTGACCCATGCTAGCAATTTTTGTAGATGGACATCGTAAGTGATAAAAAAAGAAGACAAAAATTTTATGATGCATTGGCTTATTTAATTCTGGATCTTATGTAAAAAGAGTTTGAATCATTCTTGAGTTGTATTGGAAAAGAAAAGTGATGTTCTTTTAAGATCTTAATTATTGATTGACATGTAGAAAAATTCAAATGCATAGTCTTGTAAATGTATATTTATCATCATGAATTGAAAGGTTTTGTGTTGGACTCCAATTTGTGATGTGAATTCTTTTGTACTTGTATGATGGAAATAATAGTGATATCTTTGGTGGTATTCTTTATATCTGTTGTATACTATTGTTGTTATAAGATAATAAGTTGGATTAAGGAGATAGTATAATCTCCCTTATTATAATGAACTTGTTAAATTGTAAAAGATGTCATTCTCTAACTACACAACTATAGTTTAATAATGAAATATGCTTGGGACATACAATTAAACTATATAAGTAATGAATGATAAAAAGGTTATGTTAAACCTAACATCTAACCATGTAGAGGAAGACTCTTCCTCTCTCATGGAATGAAAGATAAAAGGAATAGTGGTTATGATCTTTAATCTTTATACTAAGTTTATAAAGTAAACACTAGTTGAATCTAGGTGGATGACACACTTGATTTGGATAGCTAGGTTACATTAAGAATTAAATGTTTGATGTTTTTGTCCTTTTTTTTGGGATAACTACTTGTTATGCCACGTTAATGAATAACAATGCAAACATGAATTAATGAAGTTCTCCATATCTAATCAGGCTAGTGTTGGATAAAGAACTTAAGGAATGTTGGAATTAGGGTTAGGCATGGTTGTTGTAATCTTGAATCTTAATCCAATTTAATTATGATTAATGACCACTAAGGGGGTATGTACATCTTGATGAATCAGTTCTAATGGATGTTGACACACATGCCAGCTACATGGTCAGAGGACTGTACCCTACCCATGAGAAGTCCCTAGACTTCTCGAGGATATAGTGTTGTTATAGTTGACATGTGGCACACACCTTCCATATTTGTTCATCTAGATCTCTACACACATCTGGACTTGAACTTAGTTTCTCTCTAGGTCAAGTTAGTAGCATGTTTAGGATAGGTAGTAGCTTTCAATGACTCGGGGTACCTTGGCACATTTGGATGACTTAGGTCAACCGAGTATGCCCATATACCCTAAGTCATCGTGAGCATCTTCCTATAACAAACTATGATGCTAAGCGGGGCTAGGGTCAAACCTTGGGCAAGTGGACTGATGGTAGTAGTAAAGACCATTCTAGATAATAGAGGAGTGAGGTGAAGGATGTATTCTAGAATGAAGAGTATGTCATCTAGGAATAGTAACATGAATAGTATGTTGAAAATATTTGGCCAAAGTATCGCAAGCTGTTGGTTGTGTTGTCCTATGTCACCTAGTTTAAAGCAACGTGATGTCAGATGAATATTGGTAACAAATATTCAGATAGGTTCTTTAAAAAGATCACTCAGTACGGAATAGGGTAGGAGAACCAAGTATATGTAGTATACATAAAGTATTCTATACTTTAAGTTAACATGAGAGATCGGTTGGTAAATCGAGTCATGGAATGAGAGATCGGTAGTATACCGAGTCATTATAGTTGCATATGGTTATCTATTATGAGATTGATTGGCATGGAATGTGTGTTCTAAATGATGTTTTATTTAGAACAGAGAACATTATGTTTCAAAAAAAAAATTCCCTTGTTTCTAAAGTCTTAAAATGGGAATGTTACATCTTGGTATCAGAGCTGAAGGTTGTAGCTCTTGGACCTATTGTGTCCATAATCTGATGAAACTTAAATTTTCTTGTTAACAGAAAATGGTTAGAACAAGAGGAAATGTTGCAAATAATCCTCCACCTGAGGAAGGAGCAACAACTACCCAAAAACTCGATGAGATCCTTGCTTGCCCTGTTGGACACAAGAGATCATTTGGTTGTACTTGAACAACAAGTAATGGGAAATGAGGAGGAAGAAGATGTTGGTAATAATAATCAGCCACCTCCGAGGACAATGCCAATTTAGGTGTTGATAATAACAATGTGAACATACCTGATCAGCCTGAGAACAAAAAGGCTAGGCTGGTAGTTGAACTCACTAATGATATAAAAAGGATAAGTCCACCCAAGTTTGATGGCACCACATTAGGAGATGGAGCTGAGAATTGGCTCAGTGAAATGGAGAAATACTTTGCAATAAGGAATTTCTAGAAGAAACAAAGGTGATATGGGGAGCATATCAGCTTTCCCATGAGGCATCTTCATGGTGGGACAACCGTAAGGTTGAGTTAAACATTGATGAAACTAATATCACATGGGATCAATTTAAAGGTTACTTTAGGCAACGTTGGCTGCCACAACTTTACTATGATAAGAAAATGACTGAATTCTAGAACTTAGCTCAAGGAAAGCTAACTATAACTGAGTATTGGGAGTGGTTTACTAAACTCCTTAAGTATGTACCTTAGTACCAAACTGACGAGAAGTTTAGGATATGGAAATTCATCATGGGATTGAATCTGTTATAGGAGGAGAGGTGGATGTTCACATGCCCAACCATGATGGAAGGGGTTGTTGAAAAGGCCATAAGGTAGGAACAAAAATTGAAGGCAATTTTTTCTCATAAGGAGGAAGTAAGGAAGAAAATCCCCAACTCCTCTTCATCATCTCTTGCACCTAAGAAAGGACCATGGAAGAAATTTGGAATGAAAAGTAAGTTTTCATCTGATACTAATAAGAAAGAAGCAACAAACAAGTTTGTTGGTAATGCATGGAACAACTTTGTCAAGAACAATAATAATGGACAGAAGTCCTATGGAGGTCAAAATGATAACTCTAAGGCTGGAAATAAACCCGAGCCTAGAAAGGGACCTGTAGGAGGCTGTTATAACTGTGGAAAAGATCATTACAAATCAATTCCCTTTGAAAAAGGATGATCATAATCAGTAGCACAAGATACATGTTGTAGTAGCTGACAAACAAGGTTGAGAAATAGGCCACATGCCCATAGAGGTTTCGGGTAAGTTATTTGGTTTACCTATAACTATTCTTTTTGACACCAGAGCTACTGAATGTTTTATTTCTAGTAAATTAGCATCAAAACTAAAAATAAAAGATAGAAACATGGATAAAACATGGACTATACATTATGGAAACAATGTTGTTCATATAGTTAGTATGTGTCTTTTTGGAGCAAGTCCTTGACTTACCTAGTTTTTCCATTGAAGTTGATCTTTATGTTGCACCTTTGGGGTCTTATGATGTAATCATAGGTGTTAATTGGTTAGTAGAACATAAGGCTAAAGTGGACTATTTTGAAAAACACATTAGTTGTTTAGATGACCTGTAGAAAATAATAGAGATTCAGGGTGTGAAACATGAGATTTTGTTAGAAAATTGTCAGTTATGCAACTTAAAAAGGCCAAAAATAAAGGTTGTACCTTATATGTAGTAAAAATTTAGAAAAAAAATTGAAGAGAACAGTGATGTCATGGAATGATATCCATTGTTATGAAACTTTAGTGATGTGTTTTCGAGAAGAATTACCAGGTCTTCCACCCAAAAGGGAGTTTGACTTCACAATGAGATCAAGCCTGGAACCGAGCCTATTTCTAAGGCACCTATACCGAATGACTACTATAGAATTAGTAGAGCTTAAGGCTCAATTGCAAGAAATTTTGTCTAAAGGTTTGATTAGACCAAGTGTTTCACCTTGGGGAGCACTAGTAATTTTTGTGAAAAAGAAAGATGGAACACTTAGATTGTGCATTGATTATAGAATGTTAAACAAAGCAACAATCAAGAATAGATACCCACTCCCTAGAATTGATGATCTATTTGATCAGATGCATGGAGCATCGGTATATTCTAAGATAGATCTTTGATCTGGATATCATCAATTATGGATTAAGGATGAGGACATTCATAAAACAACTTTTAGAACAAGGTATGGACATTATGAGTTCACGGTTTTACCTTTTGGATTAACAAATGCACCTGCAACATTTATGAATTTAATGAATAATATCTTTCAAGAATACTTGGAAAATTTGTGCTCGTATTCTTGGATGACATTCTCATATATTCTAAAAGTATTGAGGAACACCATGAGCATTTGAAGATAGTTTTGGAAATCTTGAGAAAGAGATGGTTATATGGTAAGTTATCTAAATGTTCTTTCTATGACACAGAAGTGCACTATTTGGGACATGTAATAAGTAAGAATGGAATTTTGTAGATCCTTCTAAAATTGTAGCTATAACTGAGTGGCTTACACTAAAGAATGTACATGAAGTTAGAAGCTTCATGGGGCTTTTTATTACTTATAGAAAATTTGTAAAAGATTTTTCTAAGGTGGTTGCACCAATAACTTCTTTACAGAAGAAGGATAAGAAGTTTGTTTGGAGTGAGAAATGTGAAATTGCATTCAAAACTTTGAAGGAACAGTTAACTTTCAACACCTATTCTAGTAGTACCAGATCCTAATGGAGACTTTATGGTAGTAACTGATGCATCTGGTGAAGGTCTAGGAGGTATTTTGTTACAAAATGATCATGTCATAGCTTATGAAAGTAGAAAACTAAAGTTACATGAGTTGAATTATGCTCCACATGATTTAGAGCTTGCTTGCCATTGTTCATGCACTACAAGTTTGGAGGCATTACCTACTTGGTAAACCTTTTGAATTGAAAACTGATCATCTTGGGCTGAAGTATATTTTCACTCAGCCAAATCTAAATGCAAGACAATGAAGATGGTTAGAGTTTTTGTCTCAATATGATTTTGACATCAATTATATCAAAGGTAAGGAAAATAGAGTGGTTGATGCTCTAAGTCATAGGAAGCACATTTATACTCTTATAACATTGAGAACTTAGTTTAAGGATGAAGTAAAAAGTGTTATGGAATCGATTCTTACTTTCAACAAGTAAAGATCAGTGCTTGTTGTAGATCCAAATGATTTGAGGTATAAAGGTTTTCACTTTGATAATGAAGGAATCTTAAGATTTGAAAATAGAGTATACATACCTTTGCTAAATGATTTAAGAAAGAAATTGTTAGTAGAATTTCACAATTCACCTTTTTTAGACACCCTGGTATTACAAAGATGCTTGCTGATATAAAACAACAATATTTCTGGAAAGGAATGAAAAAGGATGTTATTGATTTTGTGACACATTTCCTTGAATGTCAATGTGTTAAAGTGGAACATATGCACCCATCCGGTTTATTGTATCCTCATAGCATATACCTAGTACAAGTGGCAAGTAATAAGCATGGATTTTGTACAAGGGTTGCCTATGTCAAGAAATAAACATGATGTTATTTTAGTAGTTGTTGATAAACTAAATGAAGGTAGCACATTTTATTGTTGGTAATCTGAAGGATGATTCTCTATATTGGCTAAAATATTTGTACATGAAATTTTCAGATTACATGGAGTACCTGAATTAATCATATCAGATAGAGATCCTAGAATGATGTCAAGGTTTTGGCAAATGCTTAATGCAGCTCTAGGAACTAAGTTGAATTTCAGTTTTTGCGTATCATCCGAAAATGGATGGAACTGAAAAGAGTTAATCAAGTTTTAGAGGATATGTTATGAATGTATTGTATGGATCAGTAGTATAAGTGGGAAGAGTACCTTCCACTAGTTGAGTTTGCATATAATAACACATATCATGCCTCTCTTAAGATGGCACCTTTTGAAGCATTATATGGAAGAAAATGTAGAACCCCTGTTAGTTGGGACAACATTGAGGATAGAGAGGTAATTGGACCTGAAATCCTTATGGAAATGGAACAACAAGTTAAAATGATTCGTGAGTGCTTGAAAAAGAAAGCCAGATAGGAAAAAGAGTTATGTTGATTTAAAGTGGGTTGATAGGAAATTTGAACTTGGTGAGAAAGTATCTTTCTTGGGTTAACCTAAAAAAGAGCTCTATAATTTTGGCAAGGCTGCCAAGTTATCACCTCGTTATGTGGGACCCTTTGAGATAGTTGAAGTAATCAACCCTGTAGCTTACCATTTAGCATTACCTCCTGCTTTGTCATGAATGCATGATGTTTTCCATATTTCTTTGCTTAAGAAATACGTTTCAGATTTATCACATGTGTTAAATTGGAATTCCTTATAGTCAAGACCCAGGAATAATTGGTTAAACCCATACGAGTGTTGGAAACTCACCAGTTGCATTTAAGAAATCATGAAATAAGTCAATGTAAGGTCAGTGGGACCAGTTTAATGAAGAAAGTGCAAACTTGGGAAAACCTGGAAGATATGAAAACTACTTTTCCATATTTATTTGATTAGAATTGACTATGATGACTGATAAAAATTTGTGATTTTATCTTTATATGTCAATAAGTCTGCCAATTTTGGGGAGTAGATAACTATTTATTTTTGAATAAACAACTATGTGAATGCTGATTTCTAGAACTTTAAAATCGATATTATTGCAAACATATGTTAAGAAAGTGAATAAATTGATTATCCTTAATGTAATGATCAAAATGAGATAATCATCGGGATGATGATTCTTTTTAGGAGGGAAGTATGTAACACCTTGGACAAACTGTTATATTTCTCTTTGCATTACAAGCGTTGGCATGTGATTTTCTTGAATGAGGTGTGTTTCCTTGATTGTTGAAAATCATGCTTGTTATGGATAAATTATTTCTACTCTTGGATTCTTTAGAATGGAATGATATGGCTTGTAAGAATCCATTTTCACTTCTTATTGATAAGCTACAATCTGATTTTGAGAGTTGCAAACTTATCTCTTTTTATTGACTCATCCTTGGATCAATTTTAGTGATCCAAGGAATGTTTTAAATCTTCTTACTAGATTGAATGGTAAATTGACATTCATTAGTTTGAGAGACATAGGACTGAACTTTTGTATTTTACAAATTCTTTGGTCTTGTGTGAAAGTGTCTTCATTCGGTTGTATGTTTGTGCTTGGGTCTTTGGGATTGATCTCTGTAGGACATTATTGGTGTAAAAAAAAATAGTCTGCTTCATGACTATGAAGGGGATCAAGAATCCTAAAACTAAAGGACTATCCTAATGGTATCCTAAACTAGGTAAGAGCACCTACTTCCTAGCTATGTCTATTTAATTGGGTTATAATCTAACCTAAGCTTCTTATTCTATTTTTTTGGAATGGTGACCTAACCTAAGCTCTTGTGCTAAATGAATAAGGGAGGGGAGATTACTATAGTAATATTAGACTATATTAACCTAATGCCTAATACTAATGGTTGTGAATTTAATCTAACCTAAGGTGGAAACTACTATGGCAATGTTTTAAGACCTAAGGTGATTTATTGTTAGACTAACCTAAGTTTTGGGAAATCTAGCCTAAACTATTTAAAAGGAACCTAAGGGTCGCATGGCACTAAGGTGATGGTTCCAATGGCATTTAAGTGATTTGATTGGGTTTAATGCATGAGGTACTGCCAGTTTTGGAAAAGGCTAGTTAACTTTAGTGGAGGCTTACGTGGAGGCTTCACTAAATATGGAAATGCATGTTAACTTGGAAATGGCATTCACCAGTTTTGGGAGGTGGTGGCAAGGAGAGATAAGTGGGAGAATTTGGGAGTTATGGCATTAATGGATCTCTTTTTTTTTGTGTGCAAACCTTGGAAACAAGGGAGGTGGATTTGTGAGAGGTTGTTTGGTTTTGCATGTCTCGTGAATTTTTCTCTGCATGGAGCTATCTGGTTCTTTGAACCAATAGTTTGACTTCTTCTTCTTCTTGGCTATTTTTGGTTTCTCTAGTCTATTTTCGATCAAAGGAATGTATATGAGGCATTGGAAGAAAAGTTGTTTGGTTGTTGATCTTTCGTGGAGAAGAAAAAGAGTGGAAGCTTGGTTGGAAGTCTCCTTTGAATTGGTAGAAGGCACTATTAGGCATGATAGGCTCTACCCATTAAGATTTCTTTCTTTCTTCTAAATGAATCATTAAAACAACTCTACTCTCATGAGATAATTATTTTTTGATTTTTCTAGTTATTTACTTGCATGTTTTTATGAATCTCTGTGGTTTTGGGATGTAAATCCATTTGCAAAGTAATGATAGTTTTGGGAAACTTTCTCTGTGCTAGTTTAATGGTGACATGCATGTGAAACTTGTATTTGAAGCTTTGTATTTCATTCTGAAACTAGTATTCGGGTCTGGTGTTGATTAAATGGGCATTCGTTGCCTTATTTTTCATTCTGAACTATTATTTGGAGCTTGTGTTTCATTTTTACTTGTATTGGAGCATTTTTTTAGAACTTTTTTTGAAAGCTTGTGAGACTTTGTACTCATTTTCTTGTTTTGTTTGAACTTGTTTCGAATCGATGAGTTTTGTTGCTTGTATGGTTCTGAACCTTTTTGTTCTTATTTGATTTGAAAATTGAGCTTGTAGTGGAGCTTCATGTGTTTTTTGAGCTTGTATTGTAGTCTTGTGTTTGTTATTTGCTTATTGTAGAACTTTGTGTATTAGAGCTTAGAGCCTTTGTTTGAAACTTTGTTTGAAGCTTCATGTTTGACATTGTACTAGTATTCCATACTTGCGTGTTTTGAACTTGTGTTGGAATCGATGTGTTTGATTCTGTACTTGTATTTTGAGCTAGATTTTACTTGGTATTAAGGATTTGAAAATCTTTAAACTCATTTATGGACTGTCTGCTTGAAAGGTTCTTGAGAGATTTGTTTTGGTTTGAAGTAGACCTAGTAATCTCTTTTGAGATCTTCTCTTGTAGCTTCTTGAGTGGGAATGGTTGTAGTACTTCTATCTTTTAGACTATACCACATTCTTGAACTAGTAAGGGCATATGAGTTTGGGGGATATTCTTCCCTTCTCTACTCTGAGAAATCCCGCATGTCTTGTTGAAAGCTTGACTATTTTTTGAAGGATTATTAGACTATAATTGTACCTTGTTGTGGGTTTGGTTTGATATAGAGTTTTTGGAATGGTCGTTAATAGTTTAAGAGGTTTATGGAAATATAGTATGCATTTTCCTTCTTGTGAACAATGTTGAAATGAATACCTTCCTGTCACAATATTTTTAGATGGAACTCGAGAGTCTTGTGGTGATTCTATTTCAGTCGAGTTGGAAGTAAGATTGGAACATCTCTTGACTTAAACGTTGTTGGGTTTTTTCTCTCTCTCTTAGATCTTCTTAATTGATTTCTTGGGTTTTATTAGAAAGTTGAATTTAAAACCTAGTATACTGAATTTTGTATGGAAGGAAGGATACATATCTCTGTTAGAATGCTTTGTATTATTGTTCTTATTTGGGATCGTGAACTATTTACTTTTTTGCATTAAGTTGTTGAAGCCTTGTAATGGGATTTCAGTCTTTTGAGTTTGTGAGTTGTATTGAACCTTGTATATCTTACATTGTTTGTGGATTTCTATTCCTTGTTGGATTCATTGAATGAATCTTGGGTTTAAAAAGAGAATTGAATATGTTCTCTTGGGGGATATATATATTGTTAGGGGGGATTTATCTTATGTACTTCATTCATTTGAGATTTGAATTTGAACTTGTGCTTGATGAATGGAAATAGGTAAACCAGTTTGTTAGATTTGTAATGGAAAATTAGAAGTGTGCTTTCTTTAACTATGTGTTTGGTTTTGTGTTCTCTTTTGGGAACTAGTTAAAGAATTTCTAAGTTTGAAATAGAAATGGGAATTCATTTCATAGTATAAACCTTTTTCAATGGAGAATTGTTTGAAATGAATTTGATTGATTGGACTGTATTTTTTCAATGGAGATCCCTTCTTACTATTGTTTAAGTCATTTAAGTTCATTTGATTGAATTTTTTTCTATTTTTGATCTGAATTGTTTTTCGAGATGGAAAAATTTATTGTGGAATGTTTGGTTTTAGATCTTTTGGAATTATATCTTCTAACATATGGGAGTTAGTTTTGACTTCTAACATGTGGAAGTTAGTTTATTTTGACTCTCTACCCCTACTTGGATTGATTTGGGATTCTTGTTAGATGTTTTTCCTTTAATGTTGAATCCTTATATTGTTATCTTTGAACTGAGGTATTTGTGTGTTCTAAACCTATTTTTGTCTTTTAGATGATTAGTGTATGGGGAATAAGTATGTATTGATTCTTCTTCTTTTTTTATATGGAAAGATGAAGCATCCTAATATGAGCTATGTTGTAATTAACTTCTTTTTGCTTAGTAAAGATAAATGTGTATTTCTATTCTTATAGAACTATGAAACAATTGGATGACAAGACCTTGATTGTTTTAAAGTAATTGATAGGATCAATTAAACCTTATGATATAATTTAGATGTTGTGGATTATATTAAGTTCTTTTCTTAAAAGTGAATTTAGACTCTTTTATTGTACTTCTTTTCTAGATGTTATTACTTATGATTATTTGTATGATATATTAATTGTTTCATTAAAGAAGAGTTGTTTTAATGGAACAATTAGTGGAATGCACTTTACTTTAATGCTTAGTGCTTATCATGCTTAGTTCATTGAACTGACCCATGCTAGCAATTTTTGTAGATGGACATCGTAAGTGATAAAAGAAGGCAAGAAATTTTTATGATGCATTGGCTTATTTAATTTTGGATCTTATGTAAAGAGTTTTGAATCATTCTTGAGTTGTATTGGAAAAGAAAAGTGATGTTCTTTTAAGATCTTAATTTTGATTGACATGTAAAATGTCGAAATGCATAGTCTTGTAAATGTATATTTATCATCATGAATTGAAAGGTTTTGTGTTGAACTCTAATTTGTGATGTGAATTATTTTGTACTTGTATGATGGAAATAATAGTGATATCTTGGTGGTATTCTTTATATATGTTGTATACTATTGTTGTTATAAGATAATAAGTTGGATTAAGGAGATAGTATAATCTCCCTTATTATAATGAACTTGTTAAATTGTAAAAGATGTCATTCTCTAACTACACAACTATAGTTTAATAATGAAATATGCTTGGGACATACAATTAAACTATATAAGTAATGAATGATAAAAAGGTTATGTTAAACCTAACATCTAACCATGTAGAGGAAGACTCTTCCTCTCTCATGGAATGAAAGATAAAAGGAATAGTGGTTATGATCTTTAATCTTTATACTAAGTTTATAAAGTAAACACTAGTTGAATCTAGGTGGATGACACACTTGATTTGGATAGCTAGGTTACATTAAGAATTAAACGTTTGATGTTTGTTGTCTATTTTTTGGGATAATTGCTTGTTATGCCACGTTAATGATAACAATGCAAACATGAATTAATGAAGTTCTCCATATCTAATCAGGCTAGTGTTGGATAAAGAACTTAAGGAATGTTGGAATTAGGGTTAGGCATGGTTGTTGTAATCTGAATCTTAATCCAATTTAATTATGATTAATGACCACTAAGGGGTATGTACATCTTGATGAATCAGTTCTCACGGATGTTGGCACACATGCCAACTGTAGGACTGTACCCTCGAGAAGTCCTGGACTTCTCAAGGATACAGTGTTTAGATTGACATGTGGCAACACCCTTCCATATTTGTTCATCTAGATCTACACACATCTGGACTTGAACTTAGTTTCTCTCTAGGTCAAGTTAGTAGCATGTTTTGGATAGGTAGTAGCTTTCTATGACTCAGGGTACCTTGGCACATTCGGATGACTTAGGTCATCCGAGTATGCCCATATACCCTAAGTCATTGTGAGCATCTTCCTATAATAAATTATGTTGCTAACTTGGGCTAGGGTCAAACCTTGGGCAAGTGGACTGATGGTAGTAGTAAAGACCATTCTAGATAATATAAGAGTGAGGTGAAGGATGTATTCCAAAATGATGAGTATGTCATCTAGGAATAGTAACATGAATAGTATGTTGAAAATATTTGGCCAAAGTATCACAAGTTACTTGGTTGCATTGTCCTATGTCACCTAGTTTAAAGCAACGTGATGTCAGATGAATATTGGTAACAAATATTTAGATAGGTTCTTTAAACAGATCACTCAGTACCTAGAATAGGGTAGGAGAACCAAGTATACGTAGTATACATAAAGTATTCTATACTTTAAGTTAACATGAGAGATCGGTTGGTAACCGAGTCATGGAATGAGAGATCGGTAGTATACCGAGTCATTACAGCTACATATGGTTATCTATTATGAGATTGATTGGCATGGAATGTGTGTTCTAAATGATGTTTTCGATCATCCCGAGAACTTAAAAAGAGGAAATTTTGCAAATAATCCTACGAGGAAGGAGTAGCAACTACCCAAAAACTTCGATGAGATCCTTTCTTCTCTATTAGACCAAGAGATCGTTTGGTTATACTTGAACAGCAGTGATGGGAAATTACGAGGAAGAAGATGGTAATAATAATCAAATTCTTCCTAAGGACAATGCCAATTTAGGTGTTGATAATAACAATGTGAACATACGATCATCACGAGAGAAAAAAGGCTAAATTTGGAGTTGAACTCACTAATGATATAAAAGGATAAGTCCACCCAATTTTAATGGCACCACATTAGGAGATGGAGCTAAGAATTGGCTTAGGGAAATGGAGAAATACTTTTGAGTAAGGAATTTATCAAAAGAAACAGAGGCAATGTGGGGAGTATATCAGCTTTCCCATGAGGCATTTGCATGATGGGACAACCGTAAGGCTGAGTTAAACAATGATGAAACTAATATTAATTAGGATCAATTTAAAGGTTACTTTAGGCAACGTTTGGCTGCCATGACTTTACTATTATCGAGAAAATGACTGAATTCTAGAACTTAGCTCAAGGAAAGCTAACTAAAGCCGCAACTGATCTCTCGGGAGAAAAGTAGGGAAGGTGGGCTATTTTACTAAAAATAGCCTACTTTTTCCTTACGATCTTTGGTTCCTACTGACCGCCGTCGGTTACGCAACCGCCATTGGTTCCCTGTAAATGGCCTCCCAAACCAAAAAAAAAAAAAAAAAAAAAAGGATCGAGAATTTCATTTTGGAGATCGGTCAAAGGATTTTTGGATCAACAGAGCATTGCGAGCAAGGAACAGAGTCCTGATCTTCATTTAATCAAGCAGAGACGAGTAAAGAAACCAGAAGTGCTTGCAGTAGAGGAGATCAACTTGCATCTTCGTCAAAACCAGTAAGTCATATCTTGCATGTCCTCTGTTATAACATTTCTTATGCTCTTTGAATCACAGTCCTCCTAAATCCGTCTCTGAATCTACTACCCAACGTGTCATTGCATCTAACTGTTATTCTTTTGCTTCTAATCATCCCATTTCCTAATATCATCCACAAACCAGCCTTACAAAACACCATAGCTACTAAGAAGATCCTAGAACCCACCGGTATCGGTTATCCATAACCGGCATCGGTTGCCTGTAACCGCCATCGGTTCCTCTGATCAAAACCAGAAAACCAGCCTTTCCCCTACCCAGTTCAACGAAACAATTTAATTGATATTTTGCAGTCTTTTGTGTTAATTCATATTAGCAGGGGAACTGACCACCTTCGAAAGGAAGTTTCATATTTCCTGGGCCCAAGGCAGTTTCCTCATTTATTGTTTAATCAAAATCTTGTGGTCTTGTGTTCTTATTTGCAGGTAGTCCTTCCAAGACAAAAAGGAGTTCTCCGCAGTCAACCTGATCTTTCTCTACGGTACGCGCACACCATCTCGACATTCAACAGGTATTCCTCCTAACCCTAACCTTATCTGTTTCTAAAAGGAACGAAACATTTCCGAGTGAAACACTAAGTATTAATCAATTGTACATTCCAACTTAAAATTTGTATTCAAGTGAAGAATAGATGTTATATCCTTTTAAATCTAATAGCCATCATTTGAATAAGTACAAATTCAATGAATAGGAATAAGTTCATGATTATATTTCAACAATTCAATAATGGTACAATAATTAAAATAACACACCATTCCCTTCTCTCATTCCTCAAGATAAAATATATACATTTTACAAGTCCAAACAACCGAGACTTCATTCATGCCAATCAACATTGATAACTCAAAAGAAAGAAGAATACAAATTTTCCTTTTTCCATTTCCTTCGAGAAGAATAATAAAATATCAGAAAAGATCCATCCTTTAGTTAATTAGAAGAAGCATCATAAAACAACATGTCTTCATTATTACTCACAGAATCCATCTGCAAAATTTACTAGCATGGGTCAATTCATCAATGAGCATGTTAAGCACTTATCATTAAAATGAATTGCTCTTGACTAAGCTGTCTCAATAAAAGAAATCTGCTTTTATGAAACATCTTTTAATTGAGATGGAAATCACCTAAGAGTTAAGTATCGATAAGGATGAACAATTTAAACAACCATGTATCAATAAGCAACATCAAAATCAGATAGTACTATTATCTAACAACACCTCAAAATAATTACAACAAACACGCAATAATTTATCCCCATTTTCTTACTGTTTCCTTCCAAAAATGAAAAGAGTTCATTCCAGATTTAGACAAATATTACAAAGAATATTTTCTCTAAATAATCTCAGATTAGAAGCATTTGTAAGAACTAATATAAATATATATATGTTCGAATGCAATCACTATCAATTCCATTCCATCATTGTAAATGGGATTCATAAAATGAATTGACTAGAAATTTAAACAGAACTCCTTCACCTTTATACTACTCACTTGATTTCAACCAATTCAAATGCTAGAAGAGAAAGGCAATCATACACCATGACAAAACCTATGTCACTTTTCATAATTCAACAAACAACATAGTACTCATCTAATTCAGAGAGGGAAAAATAGTAGGTAAAATGCAATCGCTTACACCCAAAGGCAGTCATGCAAGTTGATTCAATATCCCTTAACAGAAATTTAATTAGGATAAGAAAGGAAAAGAATTATTACTCCTAGTTACCTTATTTAATAATCCCTTTTATTTAATCACAACCGAACTGGTCAATCTTATGCAAGAAGAGATAACAACTAGAGATAATAGTCAAGGAGAGAGCAATTAAAAGTCAATAATCAAATGAAAGGAAGGAGATTCACATTACTTCTTCCCAATACATAGCCGAACATCAAACTATGACATGCAAACCTGTTATCAGTAGGGTAATTCTTAATAGCTTACTAACTACCATTCAAGGAAAGTATTCAAGAATTCATTTTGCATCTGACCGCAAGTATCAATAACAACTGAACTTTCAATTGCAAACAGTTTCCATTAGTTATATTCACTGAAAATAGACACATCTATCCAGGTATAAAATGAGTAAGAGTATACAACAAGGCAACATGATCCTAATTTCACTAGAATAAATAAAGAAATCATTTTTCAACCACAAGAGTAAGGGATCTACTCAGGTTCAGTTTCAATGAAAACAATGAAGAAGTTTAAATCCATAGATTATATATATATATTCATCATTGAGTTCAAAGAAGAAATAAAAACTATATGCTCTACCCAATCCATCAGATAACCAGGTTACTCTGTTCCAGGTTCGATAAGAATTTATTTCCAAATAGTCATTCATGGGTACAAAAAACAAAATAGGAGGAACATTGTATCATTTTAGATCAAGAAAATGTAAAGACGATACGATAAATCTATTGTTCCTAAAATAATTCACATCACCATACACTGTAATATGGAAAGGAAGAACAGTTCACACAAAAAGTCCTGTCAAAGCATTCCCATGATTCCATAACCTTTGAGCACACACAAAACTCGAAAATAGTATACACATCACTGTCACCTTCAGCGAGTTCAAACCCACAATAGACAACAAAAATGAATACCCATTACTTTCAAAATCAAAACAACAGAGATGAAATCCATCTTCAGTTACTATTTCAACAAAGATCACCCATTTACTCATGCATGCATCAAGAAAATACCCAAATCGCATCTTTTCCAAACGACAACTCAAGCAAAAGATCACATCTAAACATATCAACATATTTTCACAAGAACACGCATTTATAAGAGTAGAGTTCTTTTAATGAAGATGTTTAATAAAGAGCGTAAGCTTGTTTAAAGAAAAGAGCGTAACATGTTTGTATAATTTCTTATTAGCTCGTGGAAGGTCACGGTCGAGCTTCTCTAAAGTTTCTTCCTCCAAACAACCTTAATCAACCAGATTTCTCAACTACTTCCACATTTGCACGAGGCCCGAAACCACTCGGAGGCGGTCAAAACAAAAATGGCCAAAAACAAACTTACGGGTCCGCCAAAGTAACAAAATGTAGAGAAAAAACCCAAAACCCAAATGAATAACAATAACTCACAAAATTCCTCTTTCCTCTTTCCTAGGTGGGTTGGTTGTCAAAACTAATGTCAATAAATGCATTGAATGCATTTTCTCCCTCTTTCTCTATGCCACCGCCGACTCGGATTTGGTGAGTTCTATCTTATAAATTTGCATGTAATTCAAATTGAGTTATATTACTAGTTAGATGCCTCTAACTCCCTTGCCTACCAAAATTGGCATTTAAAACTACAAGGACTATATTTAAGTCCTTCATTTAAGTTTAAACCTTCCCCCTTTATCCTCCCACTTGACATGTATCCCATAGGTCCCTCTTAGGATTTGCAATAGTTTAGGTCACAATTTAAATAGTTAGGTTTCCTTCTAGGTCATAGATCCTTAGGATTCACCTTAGGTTAGTTTATAAACCTTTTAAATTAAAATCCATGTAGGATAAAATATTATTTCATAGGTTAACACATAACCCTTATCCATTCCACAACAGGTTCCTAGTAGGTTTTACCGCCTGAGGCTTAAAACCAGTATAGTGCAGGACATTCCGTCCAAGGCCAAATATATGCCTTAATATCCTTGTATCAACCCCTTTTTCTCTCTTATGCTTTCTAGCATTACAATTCACATGTATCTAGGAAATCAAACCTTACCATTGGCAGCATGATGCCAAGTAAGTATACCTGTAACCAGGTTCTTTAAAAATTTACAACAATCTCCAGCTCGGTTCCAGACTTCATTTTATTTGGAAAGTCAACCGACAAGATGAAAATAAAGAAGGTTGAAGCATACATTGGATCAATGGGATTGATTCAAGGGTGTCTTTGTCACATAAATATGAGTTCATTAAGTACAAAAGAAATTGCAGTAGGTTCACAACTTTGTAAATTACAAGATGTAATAACATCATTTCTAAGTAAGAAAAATTACAGTATGCATGAATTCAAAATAGTAATACTTACTCATTGCAAACATGACTTTCAAGGTCAAAGAATAAACCTTCACATGACAATTCTCATTTGCATCATCACAATAGAAGTTATCATAGTAGCGCCAAGATTAAAACGTTACATGAACTCATCCCAACCCTCCAAAATGTTGGGAAATTATCTAGGGATGTATCACTCCCCCTCAAATTCATCACGTATTATTATAAATCATTTATCTATGTGCTTCTTGTATGTCCCTGTTATAGTGCCTTGGCATGTGAAGCTCATGAAATTCCTCGGAAGTGAATTATTTTCTAAAGGATACAACCAAATCTTTTTCTTTGGCCCGTTAGGAACTTTAATCTCACAAAATATAATAAAAATTAAGATGGTGCCCCAAGTTATCTTCTCACCTTTATCAGCTTGGATGCATGCCTATTCCACTATGCCATCTTTGATGTACCCTATAATGGTATAATCATTCACCATTTTTGTGTTATATATGTTCACTTCCTTCCATATCTTTGAAGCACCCAACTTGAAGCTGACCAGGCACATAAATACCCTAGTGACCTTGTCCTTTATGTTTGTAATGTTAAAATTCTAACCTACCTTGTGATAATTAAAGGTGATAGATGTTGCCTCTACTCCATCATCATCGACGAGATCACTGCAATCTACGAACTAGAGTCATGCAACACTATAACTTTTACGATCAATTTTGTTGTAATTCTCATTCTCTTTTATGTAAAATAAAAGTAATCCTCATGTACATGAGATACAATCCACTTGATACAAATGATTAGGCTTGCCAAAGAATTAAAACTCAAAAAAATGGATAACAAAAAAACTCTCAAGCAATCTGGTAGATCAATTGTGCATTAATCTCTACCCATATGTAGTCCTTTGATTTGTCTTCAAGATGGTATCTTCTTTTATATCCTTCAATGTATTCTTTATTTGATGATTGAAGTCAGCGATTTGGCACTTAGTTATATGGGACGTCCATGTTCTTCCCTCGATCAAATATTTAGGGTATTGCATTTCTACAAACCACTCATGTGGTGCTTCCTCGGTCTTCCTCTTAATGGTTGGAACTCTGTTTGGTGCCATTACTCTACTCAAGTAAAAAAGTGTTATGAAAACTACAAATATTTCAATGCCTTACCCTTGTACCTTTGATCTCATCTATTTCGTAAGATATCCCATGCCCTTATGTGCCCTAGCCATGAATTATGTCTCCTCCATACCCTAACAATGTGAATCTTTCCTTCGTAAAAATCCAACCCACTCAAACACTTATTCCATGCGGAGCTACGGGTACTTCCATGTATTAAAATCACATGGTTTTCTACTCCATTGATTTCTCTTTACACTTCACACTTCGTCACACTTCACAACTCGAGAACTCAAAAGATGTAAGGTAAGAAATAGACTCACATGAACTTCTTTTATCACTTTTCCTTTCAAAATTTATCGGTTTATCTACATTAATTTCTCCTCAACTACCACTATACGTGGCATTAATTCCTCTCTTTCACTCTTTTGTGCATCATGCCATATTCTTCTGTTCCCCCTAGCGTAACCTTCGGGTGTACGCACTAGTTCTCATCTACATACCTCCTTATGCATGCCTTCATGTGCCGAAGTACATCAACCACTATGCCTCATCCCAAGTAGTTTCCCATGCTACTTCCTACCTCTCATTACACTATGCACCTACCCATCTATGCATGGTATTTAATATGAGAAATTTCCTAAACACCTTCAATCGAGCACCTGTAACCTTCTCCCCGCACGCACAAATATGCAACATAGAACAAATCACTTATTCTTTCTGATCTACCCCACACTAAAAGTATGCATGGTCTCTACGAGATGAATGTAATTTATAAAATTAGTTGCGAGTGTGCAAACACACTTATTACAACAAAACACTAAACTAAATTGATAAAGCATAACAACATGATGAAAGGAAATACATTAAAAGTGTCAACACCCATAATTACACCTAAGCAATTTAAATACTTAAATTGTGCTAATTATCTCCTTTCTCACAAATTGAAGAAATATCATCAAAGGAACTCATATTTCCTCTTATTATCATTATTTAATTACAATACGCTAATTGATTAAGTCACATATCCAACTAACATCCTGATTAACGACCTTCCATTAATTATTCACCCCTTCTATCTAGACTAATTAATTATTATTAATTAATTAGCCTTCCCCTTCATTTAACCAATAAATCAATATTTAATTGATTTAATCCCCTTCTAATGGCCTAAATCATACTAATATTCCTCTAATTATCTTCTATAAGCTTACATCTACCTATTAGTTAATCACCTTTGATTAATTAAAACACCCCCAACTCCCATGACTTGCTAATTATAAATTAAACCATTCTAAAGTAAGGTTACCTTGTATAAAGCAACCTTATCCATTTCTAATCATGATTTACCTTTATCCCACATGTAAAGGGATGAAGTGTTTCCTTTATCCATTGGGCTATATAAGGAGCCCTCCTCCTACCTTTGTGCCTGTACCTCAACTTCTTGAGAAGAAAAATGCAAAGAATATAGCAAAATAGACTAAAAGTTTTCCTTTGTTTTCTTGAGAGTTCATCATATTGAAGAGTTTAAGCCTCTTTCCTAAGTGCTTAGGTCATATAGGAGGTGTCAAAATGGTCTTGTAGCCCAACTTTGATGAGCCCTAATTCCTAGGTTCTTGGAATACCAAAGACAACCATTTTTATTGCAATGGAGCCTACTTAGGTCCACTCATTTATTTGTTGTTAGAGAATAGAGGATTTTAGATGTTTTAAAATTGTTAGTTTTAAAGTTTTATTAATGAATATTTAACATCTAACCCTTGTTTAATTCTTATCATGATGGTGCTAAGTAGTTTGTTTAACTCTTGCTAATTAAGGCTATTTAGGTGTTAGTTTTTACTCATATTAGCATTAGTTTAAAAACAACACATGCACACAAAAAGTAATGCATTAAAGGGAAATATAATATAAGTGGAAACATTAACTTATTATAAAAACCAAGAAGACTTATTTATTGTAGGGCTTCAGCCTACTCCCATTGAAGTAAGTGGGAAATAAAGTGCCATCCAATGGCTATAACCGAAAAGTTCCCGATTTCAATATATTTGTTACTAGAAATGGTCCCAACCAATGACATTTCAATTTCCTTAGGTGGCACACAAAATTTGAATCATACAAAAGAACCATATTTCCCACCTTAAATGATTTGTTCTGATATACTTGTCATGCTTTCTATCTATCCTTTTCAACCTTCTATCTTAATTGGGTAATAACATGCCACTCGTCTAAGCGCATCGGTTTGTTTATGTTCCCTTCAACAACTTGTTCATAATCTAAACCTCCTGTGTGAACAATATGCAAAGATGGTAAAATAAAATTAATAGGACGTTACAACCTCGGTACCAAACACCAACTAAAAGGGTATGGCCTTATTCAACCTCTTGTATATAGTCATGTATGCCCAAAGTTTAACAAATATTTTATCAACCCAACCTTCTCTCTGCCAACATAAAAATTAATCATCAATATATGCTCCAATATCTTGTTGAAATACTCAGTAGTCCCATTGTCTGTGGGTGATAAGGTGTTGTCTTATGGTGTGCCACCATAAACTCATCCAAAAGAATTCTAATAGTCTCATTTAAGAAATGAGTTCCCTTATCACTTGTTAAAATTAATGGACATCCATACCTACTGATAATGTTATCCCATAAAAATATCATTGCTATAGCTTCTATGAAATCCTTTGTAGGAACTACTTCTACCCACCTTTTCAGATAATTTTTACAAGTTATGATGTAGGGCACTCCATTCCTACACATGGGTGGGGAAATAAGACTAAAAATCAATTTCCCATTTCTCAAAAGGTTTAGCACTTGCAATAGGCCTCAATGGTAATTCATTTATGGTTCTAGCCTTCCCAAGGCACTGAAAATTGTCACATGCCTTGACATATTATTTAGTATCGTTGAAGATAGTCTCCCACCACAGTCTAGCTAGGAAAATATTGAGCGGTGGCATCTCTAAAGCATAATGAACTCCCGTAATTCCACCATGAGGCTCTTCTCGCTATTGCCTCTCACTCATGCTCTAGAACATACTGGTGAAAAATTTCATCATAACTTAGTTTATACAAATCTCCACCTATCAATTGATAGGGTTCGATGTATATTGCAAGATACTTTTTTTTCTAATGTCTCCATTCCCTCAATCGCTTATCTAGTGCACAAGAATACTACGCAATATCTTCCAGTTCAATGGGCACATGATTCAATATAAAGAGTTGTGCATAGGAAATTATTTTCTCAATGCTTTGTACATCCTCACCCGAATTGATTCTTAAAAATGGTTAGGTCTGAGTTACTTTTACCTAATTTTACCATAACTACAAACTAAAATTCTGAAATAGTGGTATCCTTGACATATGCACCCTTACAATATAGGATTGTTGACCAAATAATTTAGTGCTATATGATCTATAAAATAGTTAAATGGTTTTGTCAATAATTATGTCCTAAACTTGTGCATCACATAGATCATAGAAAAATCCTCGTTCTCAGTAGTTGTATAATTATATTCATTGGTGTTAACTTCCTACTCACAAAAAAATAGGGCGGTATACAATTCCTTCTCTTGGTTATGCCAACATTGCACAAATCACTAACCCAAAAGCATCCACATAAACACGAAATAGTTTGTCCCATGAAGGAAGGCACAAAAAGATGATGTAGTAAGATTTTCCTCGGTGTTTCAAATGCTATTTGCTGCGCTTAGTACCAATAAAAATTTCCCTTAGCCTTCCACAGTTCCTCCAAGAGTATGGAAATTTTTACACAACCTTTAATGAATTTCCTATAATACCTTGTATATCCCAAGAATCTACACACTTCACTTTGATTGTTAAGTTCTTATAAACCCAAAATCACAACGATCTTGGTTGGATCTACCAAAAATACCTCTTTACAAATAAAATGCCCCAAAAAGTATCAAAAGGTGTTGTAAAATACAATTCTTAATATTTAGAGAGTTCATCTATCTACACCTCTCAAAAATAATTATTAAATTCTCATAATGGTCCTTTACTTAACCATACACTATCCCATCATCTAGATACACCTATAGAAAATCAAGAATGAAGTCCCGAAATGCCTGTACCACAATGTGTAAGAACGCTGTAGGCACATTATTCATTCCAAAGGGTATAAATGTGTATATAAAACTTCCCCATTTAGTGGTGAAAGTTTTCTTTTCCTAATCTTCCTTAGCTATGAGAACTTGATGATACCCTAGAAACACATATGTGAAAGAGTAGATCTCATTCCCAACAACTCCTTCAAGGACCTCTTTTATAAATGGGGTGGGAAAGGATCAATAACACATGAAGCATTCAAATCCCTATAATCAGAAAATATCCTTATCCTACCATCATTTTTAATACTGATGACCATGGGACTTACCCATTTATATTCCTCAATGGGCTCAATTATTCCAGATTTCAACATCTTATCAATTTCTTCCTTTACCTTGATGTACAGATTAGGATTCATCCTGTAAGGCCTCTTCCTAATTGGGCACACACCTTATTTAAGTTTGATTCTCATCTCACCTAAATAAGGGTGTAATCTTTTCAATTCATGATAGCTACCCCCTGCTCTAACCAATAGTCACCAATAATGGCCTCTTTAGGCTCTGCATCTATTCCAATATTAACTTTCTTTATCTTCATAGGCTCATGATATGTGCACGCCTTTGCATTTATTGTGTCCATCACCTTGCATGCACCTTTAGTGTGGTTAAAACCAAATTATTTTCCTCATCATCATCATAATTTATCTCGACTAGTTTACCCTTTCCTTGTTTTCCCGTGAGAAGGTCATTTATTCTTCTTCAGTCTCTTCAAGGTCAAGGCATGCCTCTAAATAAAAATCTCTAAACATATCCAACATGAAGTCCTCAATCTTTTCACTTTCTCCCAATGTAACATGCTTCATAACATTCAATGCTTCATTGAATAATGGATTAGTAGAAAAATAATCTAAAGTACGAATCATACATGAGGTCATCTCCTTCCAATTATATGTCACTCTTATTAACTCAAAGCATGAACTAACCATGCGCGCGCGTAGCCACCAAGGGTGGTGTAGAAATTTTATACCCAAAGTGATGGTGGCAAGGCCTCCTTCCCTCTATACAAAGTCTCTCACACTTCTAAAGAAGAATCCTTACCATGGAATTCAAATATCGAGAGGTACATTACTTATTAAAAACCTAGTGGAGAATTCAATTCTCACTTTGTGCCATTCCAATAGGTTATCTCTATGTCTATCCCACTAACACACTATTGTCCCACACATAGTATATACTATCATATTCCATCTATCTCTGTCATCCTTCCTTTGGGATTATATGGCATGTAAAAATACATTAAGGTTCCCTTCACCAAAGTGTACTAAGGTACTGGTTATAAATCAAATGCCGAAGGGCACGTGACCTAATTACATGAGTAAATATTTTATTAATCTCTTGCCTAACTACTTCATACATTCCATGCACCCAGTTATCACAAGAAATACTTGTGGTATCACTAATTAAATGAACATCATCCCATTATATCACTCCTTCCTTAGATGGCTCATTTACCTCAAGGTCTCTAGTTGAGTGCGAGTATATCTTGTTAAAGTATTCTTCAAACAAAGGCTCAACATATGGAGAAACCTTTTCATCCATAAAAGGTATAATGATGCACTCTTCTTTATTCTCAAACCTAATATAGCCCTTGTTAAAGCAAAAATTTGTATTATTTGCATAACATCAGGGGTGCCCAAGTAACGCTAGGAAATTATCTCTTTTAGCGAGCTCCAACACTTCAAAGTCCTAAGTAAACTTAGATCCCTGAATCATAATAGTATCATCCTTTAGTACCCCAATACTATTAGCCCTAGTTCTATTTTTCATATACAACACATTCAAAGAAAGCTGCAATGGTGGTCTAACAATCTAGTTCTAAGCATCCAACGTGACTACATTAACTTATGAACATGTATCTATCAGAATGTTACTTAGAAGCCATCCATCTATGACCACATTTAGTGTAAATTCTTTATCATACTCATGATTATGGGGAGGAAGATTTATGAAACCAAAATGTAGTTTTATTTTCCCACTCAATACCCTGGCACACTGGAACTTCATCCAAATGAGTATGAACACTCACCGAAGCATGTAAAGATACTAGGTCCCTATTTTTTATACTATATTTTTCAAGGAGTTAGGATACATAAACATAAATTCCGTAACCATAACAACCAGATCCACGAGCTTAGTTGGAAAGACACATAATATGGAAAACATAAAATCTTATATAACAATTAAGATCAGATTTACCATATAATTACCATGAATAAAAACTTTAACAACTAATATTCATCCACAAATATCCATCATTTTAACTTATTTCAAAAAAACATAATCTAAAAACACCATGAACATCATCACGAGTCATGTGCATAAACATACCAATAACATAATTACATTACGATACAGATATCTTGCCCCTTATAATCCATGCAAATAAATACATGTATATAGGGGTGGGGACTTTCCCTTCACCACCCATGCAATCTCAAAATAGGCTACATTCTCAAAATATCCATGTGTGCATACAAAAATAACTAAAGAAAAATGCAAGCTTCGCCTAATAATATATTATCTATAATTAACTCCAAATCTAATCCTATTATTAGCTCAAAATCTATATGTCTCTTGATATTCCACTTATTCCTATAATATCCTTTGAATATCCTTGGAGTCTTCATGTCTTTATACAATGCATGCTCTATAATTCATCCTATTTTTAGCTTGTGCCATGCAAAATGACTAAGTCCTCAACTCGTATTTCTCTCTCTAGGTGTGAAATCTTAGGGCGCAATTTGTCAACCTTCCGTGCCCCATTCTTTTGTACCAATATCATAAGCACCTTTGATACATAGTCATAATTTCATAGGGCTGTTGGAATCTAAATTGATTTTCCTTGTGAAGTCAAGCAACATCAACGTAATGAGTAGGATGCTTAGAGATAGATTATAAATTAAGTTGTTTTATAGCTAAGGAAGGATCTAATTGACTCTTTTCACTCAAACTTGGAAAATTTGGATAACACTATGTTAAGGGCTTAACCTACCCTAACACTTCAAGTCCTTCCTTAGACCGGGATGAGAGAACCCATTTTGTAACCTATATTTTTAGGGGAAAAGAATGGATTAACAATATTTGATTCTCTCTTTTAAGACATTGAGAATTAATCCTTTAGAAGACATGGCCAATGTAAAACAATATAACTCTCACAAGTTATCACCCTAGAAAATGTAGATGCCTCCTAAACAAGGTTCGTGTTATTAAAGAAAACAATAAATCCCACTTTCTTTTGCATATTTTTGTTAAATTCTAACACATGAGTATACACAGAACAAGCATGGGTAGTTCATATAGGATTTGATGTAATTTGTTGGGGTATTAAGTAGGACAAAGTTGATTATACCAAATTTATGGGAAACTTTTAACAAAGGATGGAAAATATACTAAATAAGATGATGAAAAATAACTTCAAATAACCAATAATGAAATTTCAAATAGAAGATATGCACCCATGGAAGCCCAAAGATACATGATTTCACACATCCTTTGAGAATTTAGACATAAAATCTCATGTCAAAGACACAATTAAACATCAAGAATCCTTGCTCTATCACACTTAAGATACAATCATAGACTAAAAAACAACTTGTATCAACAAAAATGAAGTATAGTGAATTTAAAACTATTTATTGCATAATGAAATGAAATCTCTTCTCACAACACAATTGCAATTACCAAAATGCTACCATAAGGATAAAATCTTGTGTGATTAAGAGGAATTTCTAACATAATATTGCAACAGGAACATGAAAAACTATTGGAAACATATAAATTTAAAATAAGACACAACAATGCTCATGATTAACACAACTAACTCAAGGCTCATCAAATTTATTAGCAAAGGAAAGTTTCATTCATAGTCTCAATGCTTGTCAATGGTTGTACATTCACAACCATCTTGACATGATTCAATTTGAAGGCTGTGGAAATTAACAAGTTTATTAGAAAATTTCTTGTGAAAAATGGATTCTCCCAATTTATGCATTTATCTAAACAATTTCAAAACTTTTAACCCCCATTTCGATATGAGAACATGCCTCTCATATCTATATAAATTATTTTTTCATTCCTTGAGTTTTTTCCCAAAAAATCTAAAATCTTTCACTAGATATTCCAAACGAATCCTTTTAATTATTTTGTTGGGTTATTTTATCCTTTATTGTGCCAAGCGGAGAAATGCGTCGAAAATATTGCCAAGTGTTTATTTTATTCTTATGTGGCGAATAAAATGCTTACATCATTTATCATGACATCATCAATTTTTGCTTCCTTTGGGTTGGTTTAGAAATTCCTTTCCATAACTCTTTAGTGCCCTCAAAATGGCTTGATGTGATTGATAATCATTCAATTTTGAAGATTTTCCACAGATACACACATTTCTCTTTGCATTTCTCAGAACTAGATTTGTTTCACCTATTTTGTGTCATGTACAGCTGATTATCATCTCTTTATAAGATATTTCTTTGCTTCACATTTATCTCATTTGTACGAGCTAAGGAAAAGATCTTTTCTCTTTCAATTGGAAATGATTCTATCAAGTTCATTTTGTTTGTATGAATCTTTCTATAAATTTATCTCATCTTCCTCTCTTTAAAACAAATTTTCCCTTTACCTTTGAACATGATAGATTTTTGTAGAATTCTTTGCTAGTGCAATGGCAAGGGTAGCAGTAGCAAAAATCTTGAAGGAGATATCTTCAGAAGACTTAAATCAGATTTTTGACTTGTCAGGCCTAGATGAAGCGTTCGTCAAGGATTTTTTTGAGATAGCTGACCCAGGGGACAACAAAGGGCCTTTGACACACCAGGTGGTTCAAAATTCTCTCATGCTGAGGTTAATCAATATTAATCCTATTTTTTCAGCATTTCAATCTATGTATTACCACCTCTTTCGATGGGAGAATAAGAAAAAACCAGAGGTGCTGAATTTTTTTGGATTGAAAGGTTTGTTGTAATAGGAGAAACTCGACTATGAATGCCCTTTCTCGTGTGATGAAAAATTTGTTAAAAAGATATTTCTTTGGAGTATTATGTGATCTTTATGATAAGATTTCAATCGATGTTATCGTTACCATTTCATGTAAAATGTGAGTGAGAGAAGCCTCTTTCTTCTTTGAAAAAGGTCTAGTAGGACCTGTGTCATCTCAACCATTTGCAACACCAACACTTTCAACAAGAAAGAAAAGGAGAGAATCTAGTTCTTAGCCCCCATTATTATTTTAGATGAAGAGGAATTAGGGCCTTCATTTCTTCAGCAACCCAAGGCATAAAATTCTAAAGTAAAGTCCATTTTACAACTCTAAATCTAAAAAATCCAATCCTCTTCGATGGAGCATAAGTAATCATGACCTCAAATTGTTCTCCTTCAAGGAACATCTACCTTTCAAAAGAGGGCACAAAGGTGAGACTAGCTCTAGGTATTTTGTCCCATTGGATCCAAGACCTAGGATGCCCACTATTCCAACATCTCTAATTAATCCTGGTCAACCTACTCCTACTCAACTCACTTTGACTAGTTTTATTCCTTATAAGGAAAAAGGAAAAAAACATTTCCTAATGGTGGCTTAGATATCTTGGATTAGGTATCTTCGCTTCATAAGAAAATAGAATTGGGGAGAATTTTGGATGGTCCCAAGATGGAATTGAAAACTTTGAGGGACATGGGGATGTCTCATAATTTGGATGGGGTAGAAGTGATATTTGTTCAATCGGATCAAGGTTAGGAGGGTTTATACCAAGAAAGAACAAGCTATTAAGCAAAATAGCCTCTTTTGGAGAAGATCTTAAGGTGGGAGTAAAGAATGATTGAATATTTGTCTTCTCTTGATGCCCCTTTTTGATGTAATATTTTGAAAAATGTATGTGCTTTTCATGGGCAGGGGCCCCTATAGATCCCCATTTTTTTTTTCAACAATACAAAAGATAACACAACATTTACATTAGTTCATATGCTTCATAATGGATTTGAAATATTATCCATGCAATATAAAAATATAATGCATTGTATTAAATTACATTCATGTGTGAAAATAACAACTTCAAAGTAATATTTAGTTCCTATGAAACAAGAGTAGTAATTGAAAAATGATGAAAATAAATTTCAAAGAAAACAAGCGTAGGCTTGTTCCTCGGTCTTCATGTCTGCATCTTTATTTTCATCACCTTCTTCTTCCTTTGGTTATCTTTCTATATATGTGTCAAATTTATGGAACAACCCTTTTATCTCTTCTTCATCTGGATCTGTGTCATATTGGAATATGAGGGACTACTTGCTTAGTGCATTCACATATTGATCCATGCTCTGTTTATACTCCCATGGTCTTGCTTTTAATTCTAAAATCCTAGTTTCCATCTCGCACTAATGTCTTAATGAATTCATAGGTGAAATTTTCTTTTTGGATGTTTTTCTCAAAGGAACCAAATAAGAAGTCATTTATCACATCACCATAATCCTTTTGAAATTTTCAAATACCATGTCCTCCAATTTCAAATCAATGGTGTCTATGCTCTTATCCAACCATTTCTTTTTGTCTCCATTTTCTCCGATCCCCTTTAAAACCTCAATCATGATTGTAGCCAATTCTTTAATAGCATATTGAGTTCCCATATGCTCAAGTGATATAATTCCTTCCCTTTCAACAAAATCTTCATCAAAATGAGTAATATGGTTCAGTTTGGGAAGAATTTTTGTAAAAGAGAACAACTCATTCTCACATTGTTCAATTAACTCATCAATTTCATTGAGTTTGTTTTTGAGCTCTTCATATTTTATTGTTTCTTTTCAAATGGATTATTTTTCTTTTTTAATTACTTTTTCTACCCAAGTGTCAACAACTTGAACCTTCTTAACAAAATTTTCAACATGTTTTATAACATAAGGTGCAGCTTTGGAGATTTATTCTTGGTTCACACTAGATTGGCTAACTAATTGTTTTAGGCATGAAGTCGGTGATTTAACTCATTCCTTTAGTTATCTCTTTTTATCCTATCCTCATCAACTTTGTGTAAAAGGTCACTTTGAATTCTTCTTAAAATCCTTTCTTAAGTGCATCTTTGAAGGTTTTCCTAGATGAATGAATTGAAGATTATAATCCTCAACTATTTTATCACTTCTTGTCTTCCCCTCATGTGGGATTTCTACCTCGAAGTCTTGGATCCGAATGGATCAGTATGATTCTTTTTGATGACCCTAGAATTTTTGGGAGTCTTGGTAGGTTTTGGAAAAGGTAGTGTTGTAAGTTCTATAGCCTTCAGAGGCACCACCACCACTTCTTCTTCTTCTAAAATAAATTCTCCTATCCATCCTTTTGTAAGAGTAGTTCCCACCTTTGTCTCTTGCAATGTCTTGTTGAGGTTTTCAAGGACAACCACCAATTTTTAGACATTTCTTGAACATATTACACTAATAGATCCTTACATTTACTTTGTCCACTTCCAATGTTGATTTCTTGGGTTCATCTTGTGTTGGCACTTCCCCACTTGCTTCTTTCCTTGATCCTGAACTTGGGGTTGACCAAATTCCTTTTGAGTCATATCAACATTTGGAACATGTTCTCTATTTTCTCCTCAACTGATGTAGTCATAACTTCTACATTTTCCTTGGGAACCTCTTGGGCTGGTGTTGTTCCTTTAGGTAATTCTTTTTCTTCTGTAGTTTCTACTTCCTTTAGAGGTTGTTGTTTGGTGGAGATATCCTCATGAACTGGTATACTAATTTCCTTTTGTTCTTTTGATACCTCCTTTTGTGGCATTAGTGTGCTGGCTCTTAGTAGCTGATCCTTTACCTTTATCAATACCCTACACACTCGACTATCATCAATATTTTCCTTTGTAGTGGTTTCTTTTGCAATTTCAATCACCTTTTCTTCAGTAGACTTTTCTTTTTTAGGTGATTCACTACTTCTGGTAACCTTGGTTTCCTTTTGGGGATCCTTTTCATCTAGTACCCTAGTGTCCATACTTTCCCCACTAGAAAATCCTTAAAATTCTGACTTGCTCATTTCTAAAGTAGTTTGGCCTTCAGAAGATACTTCTGATAGTGGAATTTTGACTCAACAATTAGCACATGGGTGGATTCCTTCACTCCTTCACCTGACTGGAGAATACCTATATCTTCTACCACTTTTCTTTCAACTAATACTTCAAATTCCTTGAGTACAGGAATCTCCTCATTTTTGTCTATGTCTATTATGTCAATTGGGATTTTTGTTTATTCATGCAATTGATCAAAAAGAGGTATACTCACACCTTCAACTGGTGTTGTATCAAATTCCTTCAATTCTTGTTCTAACACAGAACTATCTAGTGGATTAGGTGGGACATTACTTGGGGACACTTGTTCTTGAGTAATATCATCCATTATTCCTCCTAGAGATAAAGCTGAAGCTAGAAACATTGGTTGTGTACTTGGACTTACTTGAACATATTTTTTTTCTGGTGATGGAGTTGCTTGATGAGCCATGGAAATTACTACTCCTTCATGTTCCTTAGTGAGCATGGGAGGATCAATCACTTCAACATTCTTATGCTTGTGTTTCTTAAATGCATGATCACCTTCTCTTACCAAGGGTTGTTCAAATACAAGTTTGTATTTCTTCTTTTCCTTTCAAACTACTTGATATCTGGTGCCACCCTTCCTTGACACTCGGTGACTTGGATTGGATGTTAGCACTTTTCATGGCTCCTCTCATCATCTTTTCAGTACCCTGGGATCCTAGTAAAACCTCTAGAGGAATTTTGTGTAGCCAAACCTTTTCCTTTTGTTTGGATTGGCATTATAAAAGTGATAGGAGAATTTTCCATAGATTTTAGAAGCATTTATTCTATTTTTTGTTTTTTAAAGTAGACATGGAGGTTCATGTCCCACTAGAAGAAGAATTTCATTCATCAAAAATTCATGTAGTTCATCTCTTTGAAGGTAATTGAGGATATTTTCCTCCTAATGGATCCATCTTATCAGATCCCTACTTCAAAGGGGGGAGATCTTCCTTCAAAATTCGTAATTCTCTAACTTACTGAGCACTCTTGTATTTTGAATGGATAAATCAATGTTCTTTTTTTTCAACCAAGTCAAAGTTCTTCTCATTACATGAACAATCCTACCATACTAATCATCATATTATTCCTCATCCCACTTCATGGGGGTCATTGGTTGGCCTTCTATTCCTTGGTCAATATAAAATTGACTCACAACTTGTTGGTCATCTACAATTCCCTCAGGTACCACATACTTTTGAAATCAATGATTTGTGTGAGGGTCATTTTGAGAAAGCCCATAACTCGACCTATTTATCATTTCTCCAATTCATCCAGTAGTCCTCAAAGTGAGGATCATGCTCAAAGGAATTTTCCAAAGTATTTACCACCCACCTAATGTCATAGCTAGACCTCACCTCAAAATTTTCCATATCAAACCTTTCCATTTCTTCCTCCATCAGTCTAGATTTTATAATGAAAGAGAAGGAATACCTTACAACACTAATGGGAAATTTTATGTTTTTCTTATGTATTCCAAAATCATCTTATGAATGGGTTCAACTATCTATAAAGCTCACATAAATCCATCTTGCCATCCAAATACCTTAGTAATTTAAGGATGTCCTTCAAATCCACTAGCTCTTATGTAAGTGAATTTTCTATACTGAATAAAGAAACAACCATATTCCATTATTGTATTTCTAGCTTCTTCTAATATTCTATATTTCTCCCATTTAGGTTTGAACAAGCATATGACAAGTGAAAAAATGTATCATTCACCAATATTACATTTTCCTTCCAATTACTCAATTCTAATTGGGGATAAAGATTTCATGAACTTTATGTTTTTTTGAAATGGGTATGTGGTATAAGGAAAGGGAAATGCCTATGGATTGAAATATTGTAAATTAGATATGTCATCATGTAAAACTCAAAATCCCTAATACCACCAAATGGATCTTTGTAGCTAATGCTAGAAGATGACTATGAATTGAATCAACAATAAGGGTTTCCCAAAAAATGTTCCCTTTCCTTTCTAAAACAATCCACATATATGGGCACATCCATTCTTTGAATTCATTTGTTATTTCCAAACTAGCCATCCTACTTAGCAACATAACTACATCTTCCACTTCTTCCACAAACTGTGCCCTAACCAATTTCTTGGGAATTTGGTGGTTACCTTCTTTTCTTATAACATTAATTTAGTGTTTATACATTTAAAAAGTCTCTTTTCTTTTCTTAATAGTATTTAAGGGATAATTCAACACTTAGGGTTATTAGAGTTTTGATTACTGGTAAGTTCAACATTATCTTGAAGGCCTTGGGTGTTAAAGTCAATATTGCTTCACCACTCCCATCTAATACTTCTCTCTTTTCTGGATTATAGTTCATGGAAAAAATCCCAATGCACAAATAAAGGTATCACACTAATTGAGGCGATGTTACCAATCTTGATTACTTCCATGAGTTCACTTTTTTTTCAAGTTGTTCAATGTTTACAGGAATTCATTAAAATTTGCATTCATTAAATCCATGTTTATAATCTTATCCAAATCACTGGTAATTCTAGATGTGACATGAAAACCGAACGATGATGTCTTCATCTTTATTCCATAGCTTTTACTTTCAATTACTTCATGAATTTGGAGTAAAAGACAATGAAAGTATGAGAGTAATACAATCCTTACCAATTTCCTATGCAAATATCCATGTAATTCACCTTTTCTTCTTAGATTTTCAAACCTTCAGCTCCCAATTGATGCTCTTTAATTGATTTCACTTTGTTCCTCTGAAAATTCCAATAGCAAGGGTATCCAAATCCTCATATGTGATAATAAAAATCTCAAAGTGTTTGAATACTTCAAACAATTTTTCCTTGATTTGTGAAAAAATGCATTAATGGTGGCAGCCATAAATGCATTGAATCATGGCCATCATCATGCCCACCCCTTTTAAATGTGGGTCATCCATGTGGAGCAATTCCATGTTATGTAGGCTCAGGGAGTCATTTTGATTTTTGCACTATCTTTAAACACAAACAAGTTTACAAATTTGACCCAATCACCCGCCTCTGAATTTTATTGTGATCATGACAAGTGTTCAAATCTTAGAGACATCGAGAGATATGATACTTTTCTACATATTGTCTATTTTCCCAACCAAGCACAATCTTATAATTCCACCCGAGGCCCCGCTTCTCGACCTTGGCTAAGAATATGCCACGTTTCCTTGGTGGGTCTTGGAAATATTTCTACACTTTGCAATTTTATCAACTTAATGTCAAAAGAACATCATCGGCCCCGATTCCTCTCTTTAATTATATTTTAACACATATACCACTTGGGAGTGGGGCAACTTTTGTTTCATATCTTTTGACTTCGAATATTCTGGGAATATTTGTCGGGCCTTAGGGCTAAGTTTGCATTTTGTATGTATTATGTAATTGTTGTAACTTTGTAAATTAATCCCATGCAACACTATAACTAATGGGAACATGCCACATATCTTTGAGTGGTGGAGAAAAATATGAAATTTGTAGAATGGCCAAAGGATAATATACAAGGATGTTTTTCAATATTACACTTGATTCATGATCATCCTTTGATAGGGATTTTATAGAGGCAACACAAATATTACGTTCCTTGACAAAAAAGAGGATTTACACCCTAAACATGATATTTTCACATGTATTCACCATGACTATATCTTCAAATACACTTTTTTATACAAGAAAACTAGCTAGAGTAAATTTTTTGAAGGTATATATTGGATAAAAGGGTGAGATATATTCAAACACTAACATAGGCTCGACTCGAGGATGGGCACCCCTTGTGGGTGCCACAAGAACCATCCATACCAATCATAAAATAGACCAAGTTCCTAAATCCATTGGGTTACAAAGTCATTTCACTAGGTCAATAACAACAACACATTTCACAAAACAAAATGAGAAACGAGGAAACCGGTCACATAGGTGTAGAAAAGGGGGAAAAAAAAAGGAAAAAAATCAAAGTAAAAGGAATATACACTATACAATGATTCATACCTTATTTGGATCAATCTAAGAAGTGTTTTTCAGATGCCTTCCATTAATAGGAAATTCAAGCAAGTCTCCATCCAGGTCCTTTAGGAAAAATGTGTGCTCACTAATTCTTATGTCAATGGAATAAGGACCCATCCATAAAGCATAAAATTTACCATGTTTCCCCTTATCTTCATTCCTGTTATCCCATAGTAGGACAAGATCTCCAACATTGAAAGTCTTGGGAGTTACTTTCTTATCAAACAATTTCTTGAGTTTCTCTCTAAACCTTAGTGTATTTGGTGAGATTCCCTTCTCTCTTCATCCAAATCAACTATTTGATTAATCCTAGCTTCATAGGGATTCACTTCTTCATCCTCAAGCTGTTGTATGAATTGATAAGAGGATAATTACATATGTAAGGGTAGAAGATCCTGGAATCCATAAACTAATTCAAATGGGCTCTTTCCAGTGGCTCTTTTGGTAGTGATTCTATCTTCCCATAAAGAAAACTTCAACTACTCACCCCATTTCCTTTTGTTAACCTCCAATGTTCTTCTAATTATTTAAAAAATTTTATTATTGCTTGATTCAACTTGACCATTCCCCTGAGGATTGTAGTTTGATGCATATGTCATATTTATCCCATATTCTTGGCACATATTTACCAATGGCTTAGCTCTAAAACTCATTGCATTATCAAGCAACTATCTTTGCAGGTACTCCAAACCTACAAATTATATGATTTAGGATAAAATCCATGAAAATTTGATGAGTTTATTTTTAGTAGGGATAGCCTCAACCCATTTGGTAAAATAATTAGTAGCCACCAATATCCATTTATGCCCTACACTTGAGGGATATGAGATTTCTCCAATAAAATCCATGCCCCATTGTTTAAAAGGAGCTTCTATTGATACTAGTTGTAAAGGTAGGGAACCTGAAGCTTTCATTCTTCCTAAGAACCTCTGACAACTTTCACATTTTCTAACCAACAAGGCTGCATATTTGAAAAGTGTAGGCAACAATAACCTACCCTTAAGATCTTGTGGGTAGTCACTCTTCTAGAAAAATGGCCTCCACACACTCCCCATGAAATTATGCAATCAATTTGGGAGCTTCATCCTCTGTAATACACCTCAAAAGAATCCCTTTAGGATTCTTCCAAGCCAACCCATAATCAATGATGATATATTTTTGGGAGGCTAGTTTGAGTGTCCTTTGATTTTTATCTAGATGCCTGGACACTCCAAATTCCGAGGTAAAATATTATGTCCTTATACCATATGGAATTGATTAATTTCTCATGGACATCCATATTTCCTTCCTCAATTTCATTGATTTCCATTATGTGCAGGTTGTTTATTTCTGCCATCAACTTTGCAAAACCCATACCTCTAACCAACTTAGTGGTTTATACATCCATGTCATACTCTTGCATCTTGTTCACCCAACGACATCTTTTTTAAAAATTTCCATTTACTGATAAAATGTCTTTGACCATTGTGTGGGGAACATAAGCTATAATTTTAGAACTCAAGATATAGGGCCTGAAAATTTTAGTTTCTCTCACCAAAGAAAAAGCCTACTTCTCCATGATGGTATACTTCATTCAGCCCCCTACAAGGCTTTACTGAAAAAGGCAATAGGTCTTTCATTTCCTTCTTCATCCTTTTACAATAGTACAGATGCAATAGTGTTCTCAGATGCAAAGGAAAATATCTAAAAATCCTTCTTGTAATCAGGGGCTACCAATACTGGAGCATTTTTCAATGCTTCTTTAATTCCAGTGAAATCTTGGAGAGCTCCTTCCTCCCATTTGATAATCTGGTCCTTCTTTAACATGCTTGTAATAGGGATAGTCATTTCAGAAAAATTAGAAATGAATCTCCTAATGAAATTTATTTGGCCAAAGAAGGACTAGATCCCTTCTTAGTTTTTGGGACAGGAACTTTACCAATTGCTTCCACCCTTTCAGGATCAATCATGACCCCTTATTTTGACATAATGTGCCCCAAAAATTTTCCTTTTGAACCCCAAAATGGAATTTTTAGGATTCAATGAGATGCCATATTCTCTACATCTCATCAAAATATTCTCCACATGTTGTAAGTGATCACTCCTCTTCCTAGAAAATACTATCACATCATCTTGATAAACAACAATAAAATCATTGATATAACCTGAGAATGCAACATCCATAGCTCTTTGAAAAGTTAGCACCAACATTCATCAGACCAAATGGAATTCTCACATATACATAGGTACCCCATGGAGTGGTGAAATTAGTTTTAATTCTTTCGATTGCTTTACAACCACCTAGTTATACCCTAAGAATACATCTAATGTGGACAACAAATCAGACCCAAGTGACTAATTGTAACATGTTATCCATATTAGGCAATGGATAATTATCTTTAATTGAGGCCTTATTCAAGTTTCTAAAATCCACACACAACCTTATATCTCCATTTTTCTTTCTAATTGGCACTAAGTTTTCCACCCATGAAGAATATCTTGTTGGCTATATTATCCCTCCATCCCTTAAATTTTTCAATTATTCTTGCATTTTGAGGGAAAGAAGTGGATTAATCGGCCTCTACTTTTTTCCTAAATGGTTTAGCATTAGGTTCCAAAGGTATTTCATGTTGAAAAATATCCTCCCTATATGCTTTCAGCTCTAAGTAAGACCATGCTAAGTAGTCTTGGTATTTTTTCAACAACTCAAAATAGGAATTATTTTCCTCCTTACTCAAGTTACTACCTAGCCACACTTTTCTTGGTTTTTCTATAGTCCCTAGATTATGCTCTTCCACATCTCTTGAGGCTGAGATATGTCTATGAACTACCCTATTTAACATTATCAAAGTTTGATTCCAAAGAAACCAACCCTCTTGGAATGGTATTGGTATTTAATTGAATAATGTCTTTGCCAAATAGGGTTTCCTTACCATCAAAAACAGAAACCATTGGTTCCCAATCCATGCATTGGTTAGTGAACTATCCTTCATTATGTAAAAACCTTTGAACCTGGGCATCATCATCAAATACTTTCCAATGTTTTACATTATCAGGGACATAAGGTCTTGACAATATTTCAATATCATAATCACAATAAGGAGAGACAATACAATTTTCAAACCTAGAACCAAGCACTTCCAACCTATCTACCATAATATTCTAGTTTCTATCATGATATAATATATTGAGGAGTCAAACATTTCAATAAAATCCCATACTATATGTGTTTCACTAATAAGTTTTACGTTTTCTAGGACAAAATAGATAGAAGGTAAATTGGTTAAGGAGGAATACCTGTGATGTGTAGGTTGAAGGTTGAATGCACGCATTTTATGCTTTTGATCCAAGATGATTATGTTAGCTTGCCTTTGGATAGGAGGAACGAGGCTGTAGAAGAAACAAAACAAGACCACAAAATAGTATTAATAATATAGGTTAGTGGACTACATAGCAAGTGCTAGATCTAGGAAGCATGATTCTTCCTAGAATGTTTTCAATACACTTTCAAATATAAATTAATATTGCAAATATCATGAAGTAAGTAAATCCTACCGTAGTTATACAATTTAGGTATCTCACACAAATACAATAAGTGAATCTAATCTAATAGGCAAGGTTATGATTAGATCTGGAGGTTTGGTAGGTTATTCTAGGTTTTGTAGGTCTTACAAGGGTCCTGGGATTGATTGGGTGAGGCCTGGGTTGATTGTGTAAGGTCCGGGTTACTTTTGGCTGATTAAGAGGATTTCGGCCAAAAGGAATGAAATGACATAGAGATCGATATCGGTTAGGTGACCGATGTCAAGTATAAAAGTAAAACTGATGGTGGTTAGGTACCGACGTCGATAGGGGAAATTGACAATAATGTGATAAAAATGGTTTTGGGCTTCTCGTGATTACAGAGAGTGAGAAGGGTGTGGTTAGGTTTGTAATATTATTAAGAAGACTCAAGGATACAGAGGGGGAAGTCATAGAAGGAAAAAATGCTATAGGTGGTTGGGTTGGTAGATTGGTGAGGGGTGGAGATAAATGAATCTATACTTTAAGCAAGCACAATATGATCAAACTCATGAATACTTACTTGCATTTATAGATATATTACGTGAAGGTGAATGATATTTTATCCGTGAAGAGATTCTGAGTCTATGCTACGGAAGTACTTTCGTAGTGTTTCCATGAGTATTCCAATACTATGAAAGGATAACCAAATGCTTGTTTGGGCCCGTGGTTGAGTATTTTGTGTCATCTTGGATGTTGAGAGGCTTTGGATTCACACTTGAATGTAATAGTTCTCTCAAAACTAAAAATGACCAACCTAGGTAAAAGGTTGCAAAGTTGTATAAGTAGGAGCAGATGGTAGTTAGGTTACGAGAGCCAGTAGAGGGATAACTAACATCGATTAAGGAAGATGAGTTTAGGTTTACGAAAAATAGATAGATATTCCCATATTTCGCATGTTTTCCAAGTTGAGTCCACTTAGGGAAGTGGAGTTATCATTAGAAAAGGTAAGAAGGTCATAGAAGAAGTCCAATTAGGTTTGAGAAGACTTGTTAGTTATTTAGGTCAGTGGTGACTCAACACCGATAAAGTGATGACTTAGTGTTGAGAGTGATGACTTGGTCACTATGAGTTAAATGCCCCTGGAATGGGTCTAGGGTGAGGTGTAATGATGAGGTGGAGGTGTGAGGATGAAATTAACTTAATTAAATTAATTAATAATGTGAGGATGAATATTAATATGGGATGAAGGGGTCATGATTAGTTAAATGTGTTACGTTAATAAATTCAAGGGGACTAAAAGATGTGTGACCTAGATTTGGTGTCTACAACATGCTTATATTGTTTCATTATTTGATTTTTAGTGGCATACAATTTTCTCACTTGCTTGAATACTAATTTTGAGTCTCCTTTAACAATTATATCCTTGATACCATACCTCCATGCAATCCTTAAACCCAAAAGTAGTGCCTCATACTCAACAATATTATTTGTGCAATCAATTAAAAGCTTAAAGGAAAAGTTAAAAATATCTTATTTTAGAGACACAAGGAAAACTCCAGTGCCATTTCCAAAATTGGAGCAAGCTCCATCAAACATCAAAGTCCAGGGGATACCAACTTGTTCAAGACACTTACTCTTATCAATACCATGTTCCTCAAAATCTACATAACCAACAAAGTTATTGACATCTACATCTACATATAATACTTCATAAGAAGCATTATTAGGATCTTCAATCAGATGCAACATATTTTTCTCACCATATAACTTGACAAGGTTCCCTTCTACTGGTATGGTGGCATATGACATATCCATTTGCACACTTCCACCCACACTAGTAGCCCACTTTCTTGACAGTAACATACCCTATTTAGTAGGAAATTGACAATAACTACATTCATGGTTACGTACTTACTAGAATAGGCTGATAATTGCACATATAATCCCTTTAAATATCCTATCCCTTGTATCTCTCTTGAGTCCATAATAATGGACTTACCAAAGGCTAATGTTACCTTGATGTTCAATTCATTCATTACTTCAAGAGGCATCACATTACATAAATCTCCTAAATCAAACATACAATTGTGCACAAGTCTATCCTTGATGATTAAAGTAGTATAAAAATCAATATCAAGTTGAGATTCAACAAGGAAGTACCCAAATACATTTAGAGAGATTCACCTAAATTCTCTAATGATTCGCACTTCTAACTCTGTAATCGGAGGGGTAAGGTCCACACTATTTACACCCTTGATAGCCCTGGGAACTACCTCCTATTTGACCCCCAAATAATCAAATGCCCTTTTTCTATGCTCAGGGATCCTAAGAAATTCAAAAATGGGTACAATTACTTTAATCTAGCTCAAAATCTAAGCAATATCACAGGGGATATATTTGGGTAATATCATATTCGGAGGGATAATAACCGCCCCTTGTTATGGGATGAGACTCCTTATGGCTTGGGTATGGACTCTGGGGTAATGATTTTATTAGGAATGACTAGACCCTTGTTAGGTGTGTCCTTATTAGGAAAATCCTTTGGGATATTAGTGAGAAGTGGAGTTTCTAGATTCTATGCTATGACAATATTCCCATAGTGTTCTCGTGAGTATTCCAATACTCTGGAAGGAGAACAGAATGCTTGTTTGGGCCTGTGGTTGAGTATTTTGTGTCATCTGGATGTTGAGAGGCTTTGGATTTGTGCTTGAATGCAATAGTTATCTGAAACTAAAAATGACCAACCTGTAAAAGGTTACAAAGTTGTATATATAGGAACCGATGGTGCTTAGGTAATCGGTACCAACCGAGATAACTCGACATCGGTTAAGGTAGATAAGTCTAGGTTTACAAAAAATAGGTAGATATTCCCATATTTGGTGTGTTTTCCAAGTTGAGTCTACTTAGGGAAGTGGAGTTCTCATTAGAAAAGGTAGGAAGGTCATAGAAGAAGTCCAATTAGGTTTGAGAAGAATTCTTAGTTAGTTAGGTCAAGTGGTGACTTAGCATTGAGAGTGATGACTTAGTGTTGAGAGTGATGACTTGGTCACTATGAGTTAAATGCCCCTGGAATGGGTCTAGGGTGAGGTGTAATGATGAGGTGGAGGTGTGAGGATGAAATTAACTTAATTAAAATAATTAAATCAATTAATAATGTGAGGATGAATATTAATATGGGATGAAGGGGTCATGATTAGTTAAATGTGTTACATTTATTAATGAAGGAGACTAAAAGATGTGCAACCCAAATTTGGTGTCTACAACATGCTTATATTGTTTCATTATTTGATTTTTAGTGGCATACACTTTTATCACATGATTGCATACTAATTTTGAGTCTCCTTTAACAATTATATCCTTGATACCATACCTCCATGCAATCCTTAAACCCAAAAGTAGTGCCTCATACTCAACAATATTATTTGTGCACTCAAATTTAAGCTTAAAGGAAAAGTTAAAAATATCTTGTTTTGGAGACACAAGGAAAAATCCAACACCATTTCCAAAATTGGAGCAAGCTCCATCAAACATCAAATTCTAGGGGATACCAACTTGTTCAAGACACTTACTCTTATCAATACCATGTTCCTCAAAATTTGCATAGCCAACAAAGTTGTTGACATCTACATCTACATATAATACTTCATAAGAAGCATTATTAGGATCTTCAATTAGATGCAACATATTTTTCTCACCATATAACTTGACAAGGTTCCCTTCTACTGGTATGGTGGCATATGACATATCCATCTACACACTTCCACCCACACTATTCTCCCACTTTCGACAGTAACATACCTCATTTACTATGGCAATCGACAATAACTACATTCATGGTCAAGTACTTACTAGAATAGGCTGATAATTACACAAATAATCCCTTAAAATATCCTATCCCCTGGTATCTCTCTTGAGTCCATAACAATGGACTTCCCAAAAGGCTAATGTTACCTTGATGTTCAATTCATTCATTACTTCAAGAGGCATCACATTACATGAATCTCTTGAATCAAACATACAATTGTGCACAAGTCTATCCTTGATGATTAAAGTAGTATAAAAAGGATCAATATCAAGTTGAGATTCAACAAGGGAAGTACCCAAATACACTTTAGGAGATTCACCTAAATTCTCCAATGCTTCGGAACTTCTAATACTGGAAGGAGAACCAAATGCTTGTTTGGGCATGTGGTTGAGTATTTTGTGTCATCTGGATGTTGAGAGGCTTTGGATTTGTGCTTAAATGCAATAGTTATCTCGAAACTAAAAATGACCAACCCGTAAAAGGTTACAAATTTGTATATATAGGAATCAATAGCTTTTAGGTAACTCGCACCAACCAAGATAACTAACATCGGTTAAGGCAGATAAGTATAGGTTTACAAAAATAGGTAGATATTCCCATATTTGGTGTGTTTTCCAAGTTAAGTCCACTTAGGGAAGTGGAGTTCTCATTAGAAAAGGTAGGAAGGTCATAGTTAAGAAGTCCAATTAGGTTTGAGAAGACTTTTTAGTTATAAAATAATTAAATCAAGCAATAAGTGAGGATTAATATTAATATGGGATTAGGTCAAGTGGTGACTTAGCACATGACGTGATGACTCGCCCGAGAGTCATGCCTTGGTCACTATGAGTTAAATGCCCCTGGAATGGGTCTAGGGTGAGGTGTAATGATGAGGTGGAGGTGTGAGGATGAAATTAACTTAATTAAAATAATTAAATCAAGTAATAGTGTGAGGATTAATATTAATATGGGATAAATGGGTCATGATTATTTAAATGTGTTACATTTATTAATCAAGGGGACTAAAAGATGTGTGACCCAAATTTGGTGTCTACAACATGCTTATATTGTTTCATTATTTGATTTTTAGTGGCATACATTTTTCTCACTTGCTTGAATACTAATTTTGAGTCTCCTTTAACAATTACATCCAAGATACCACACCTCCATGCAATCCTTAAAAAAAAAGCATGCCTCATACTCAACAATAGTATTTGTGCACTAAATTTAAGCTTAAAGGAAAAGTTAAAAGTATCTTCTTTTAGAGACACAAGGAAAACTCCAAGTACCTTTTCCAAAATTGGAGCAAGCTTTATCAAACATCAAAGTACATGGGATACTAACTTGTTTAAGACACTTACTCTTATCAATACCATGTTATTTAAAATTTCATAGCCAATAAAGCTATTGACATCTACATCTACATATAATACATCGTAATAAGCATTATTAGGATCTTCAATCAAGATGCAACATATTTTTCTCACCATATAACTTGACAAGGTTCCCTTCTACTGGTATGGTGGCATATGACATATCCATCTGCACACTTCTACCCACACTAGCAGACACTTTCTTGATAGTAACATACCCCATTTAGTAGGAAATCCACAATAACTACATTCATGGTCAAGTACTTACTAGGATAGGCTGTTAATTGCACAACTAATCCCTTTACATACCCTATCACTGGTACCTCTCTTGAATCCATAACAATGCACTTTCCAAAGGCTAATGTTACCTTGATGTTCAATTCATTCATTACTTCAAGAGGCATCACATTACATGAATCTCTTGAATTGAACATACAATTGTGAACAAGTCTATCCTTGATGATTAAAGTAGTATAAAAGGATCAACATCAAGTTGAGATTCAACACAAGGAAGTACCCAAATACACTTAAGGAGATTCACCCAAATCCTCCAATGCTTCTGGAACTTCTAACTCTATAATCATAGGGGAAGGTCCACACTATTTACATCCTTTCCTAGGGGCACTACCTCCTCTTTGAACCCAAATACTGAATTCCCTTTTCCTATGCTCAGGGATCCTAAGAAATTCAACAATGGGTATAATGAATTTAATTTGGCTCAAAATATGAGAAATATCACAAGGGATATATTTGGGTAATATTTGTTGGGAGGGATAGTAATTTACCCCTTCTTATGGGATGAGACTCTTCATGGCTTGGGCATGGACTTGGGTAATGATTTTATTGGGAATTATTGGACCTTGTTAGGTGTATCTTTCTTAGGAGGATCCTTTGGGATATTAGTGAGAAGTGGAGTTTTTGGCTTGGCTTGTGGCCCTCCCCTTTGACAACTCTACTTCTGAGATTGTACTCCTTTTCCTGAGAAACCACTGCATTCATCAAAAAGCTACATGTCCTCCTAGAAGGAATTCCTCCATCATACTTCTTAATCATCAATGCCCTTAAGTACTCAAAATCATGGTTGGGCAAGTCAAAATCCTGGACCATATCAACTTCAAAATCACTAGTGGAAGGAAGAGGAGATATCAATGGATGCGAGTTCAAAAAAATTCTACAGTTTAACACTTAATAACCTTAGTAGAAGTGGATCCTTGGTGTGAATTATCAGGGAACTCCATCATACATACATCACCAAAAGTAGCATCATCATCAAAGCCTCTTCAATTTCCTCATTTAGATCACAAGGGGAATGTGGCAAGAAACACTTATCACACCAATCAATAACATGGTTTTCTTCTACCATGGAAACTCTATTATTCAAAGGATTAAGGGACCAATCTATTTCTCTCTTGGTTTTTTTATTTATTTCCTAATCCCATGGGCCCTTTTTCTCTCTCATCTGATCTATGATCACCTCTAGGATGATTCCCAAATCTGTTTTAGCCTTGAGGTTGGTGTTGGCCCTGAGAGATTTTCCTATTCCTTTCTCTTCTCTAGAAATTTTATAGGAAATTTCCTTGACTACTCCTACTAAAGTCTTAACTACTTCCTCCATATCAACTCCCTTTCTTTTTTGAGGCTTTTTAGGGTTTATTACTTGACACCCTCCCTTTTAGGAGGTTTCCTACTACCTTAATATTGTTTTCAATTTTCACTACCATAGTGAAATCTTGCCTCAAGGTCCTAGGGTTCTTATCCCTCAAATAATATGCAATATTTCTTATCAAAAGCATCAGAGTACTTTATTAGGAAGGATTCATCACTTGGTCTCAAAATTATGGGCAATCTAGTTAAATTTTTGTTGAATCTGGTGTTAAAGTCTTGAACAGGCTCATTGGGATTCTTCTTTATGTTCTCAAATTTAGATAGAAGAAATCTGGGTTATTTTATCCCCATATTGTGATCTAAATGCATTTTTCATCTCATTCCATGAGTCAATTGAATTTTTAGTAAAGCTTTATACCAATCCCAAGAATCCTCCTCTAATGTATGAATAAATAATTTCACATAGACATATTCATGCTCAATCTCAAAATCCTCCATAATATTCACAAAAATTCTTAGGTGTTGGTCACTAGTAATAACATTATTTCCTTAAAACTTAGGCAACCTATTCCTTACTTCTTGTGGAACTACATTAGGATATCCCACCATGCCTGTGAAATCTATGGGTCCAAAGACATTTACAACAAAGGTAGGTCTAGGTGGAGGTTGAGCCATGTTATTTTGAGGAGGTGTCCCTATAGGAGGATTAAAATGGTGTGGGACAGGGGCCTTTGAGGTAATGGTGTATGGTCTTCAAAGTAATGATCCTTTAAAGACTCGGTTTCACAAAAACTGATTATCTCTAAGTGATAAAGGAGGAAGATGAGGAATACCTATATCAGTTGCAAATGAAGGCCCTCACTAGTTGGAGTGTATAAATTTGTACAGGACTACTTGATCTAAAATTTTTGAGGAACTAGAATAATCCTCTATCAAAGGCTGGTCACTCTCAACCACAAGCACTACTTTCTCCTCTGATCTTTGACCTCCCAAATATTTCTAGACTTGTTTCTTATTTGGATTTGTCCTTCCAAGCTCTGGAAACAAATTTTTCTAGTAGGTTTTGTCTTAAAGAAAGACCTTCTTCCTTCTAGCTTTATAGATCTTAACATATTTCAATTATTAAAGCCTTGAGGCACTGGTATTTCTAGAAATTGAACAATATGGAGTCATCACTAAGGTCTTGTACCTTAGATGTGTAAATCACTACAAATGACTTGTCAATTGAAACTTAATAATCAATTTGAACAAATCTTGAAAATCTCAACATCCTTTGTCAATATTTACCCCTAGCTAAGAAAATTTAATGGAAATTTACTTTAAACTAGGAAAATATCAAGCACATAACTTCTGATTAAGCTCATTTTTCATAAATCTCAACAAAGGATGATGTCTAGATCATGTATTTTCATCTAAACATATGTAACATGTTACCAAAGGTCAGTATTTATCTGTATTTACACAAATAATCCCTGAAAATGGTTCCAGAGTGGTGTTGGTACCCAAATCGGTTCTCCTTTGAAGTCAAGAGAAACATCAATAAAGAGGATGCTTAGAGAAAGATAGATTAGAATTTAAGTCATTTTTGTAGCTAGGAAGGATCTAACTAACTCTTTTTCACTTGAGCTTGGAAAATTTGGATAACACCATGCTAAGGGTTTGACCTACCCTACTACTTTAGGTTCTTCCTTTGACTAGGGTGAGAGAACCCATTTTGTAACTTGTATTTGTAGGGGAAAAGAATGGATCAACAATATTTGACTCTCCTTTTAAGACATTGAGAAATAACCTTGAGAAGACATGGTCAATGCAACATAATCTAACTCTCATGAGTTGTCACCCTAGAAAATGTAGATGCCTCCTAGACAAGGTTCAAGTTACTAAAGACAACAATAAACCCACTTGCTTTTGCATATTTTTGTTAAATTCTAGCACATGAGTATACACAGAACAAGCATGGGTAGTTCTTGTAGGATTTATCAGTTTTGGATGTAATTTTTTGGGGAATTAAGTAGGATAAAGTTGATTATACCAAATTTTGGGAACTTTTAACAAAGGTTGGAAAATCTACCAAATAAGATGATGAAAACACTTCAAATAACCAACAATGAACCTTCAACTAGAAGATGTGCACCCATGGAAGCCCAAAGATACATGGTTTCACACATTCTTTGAGAATTTAAACATAAAATATCATGTCAAAGACTCAATTAAACATCAAGAATCCCTAGATCTATCATGCCTAAGATACACTCATAGACTAACAAACAACCTATATCAACAAAATGGAAGTAAAGTGAATTTAAAATTGTTTATTGCATAATGAAATGAAATCTCTTCTCACAACACAATTGCAATTACCACAATACTACCATAAGGATAAGATCTTGTGTGATTTAGAGGAATTCCTAACATAAGATTGCAACAGGAACATGAATAACTACTTGAAACATCTCAACTTAAAGAAGACACAACAATGCTCATGATTAACACAATTAACTCAGGGCTCATCAAATTTATCAACAAGGGAAAGTTTCATTTACAGTCTCAATGCTTGTCAATGGTTGTACACTCACAACCATCTTGACATGATTGATTTGAAGGCTAAGGAAATTAATAAGTTTCTTAGACAAGTTCTTGGAAAAATGGTTTCTCTCAGTTTACGCCTTTCTCTAAACAATTTTAAAAATTTTAACCCCCTTGATATGAGAACATGCCTCTCATATCTATACAACTTATTTTTTCATTCCTTGAGTTTTTCCCCCAAAATCTAAAATTTTCACCGGATATTCCAAAGGAATACTTTTTAATTCTTTTGTTGGAGTATCTTATCCTTTGTTGTGCCAAGTGGAGAAATGTGTCACAAATATTTCAGGTGTGTATTTTATTCTTATGTGGTGAATAAAATGCTTACATCATTTATCCTGACATCATCAATTTTGGCTTCTTTTGGGTTGGTTTGGAAATTCCTTTCCATAACTCTTGGGTGCCCCCAAAATGGCTTGATGTGACTGATAATCATTCTTACTTTTTCAAAGATTTCCTCGGGAGATACACACACTCTCTCTCTGCATTGCTCAAAATTGGATGTTTTCTACCTATTTTGTGTCATGTCAAGTTGATTATCATCCTTTTGCAAGATATTGTTTTTCTTCACATTTATCTCCCTTGTGTGAGATGAGAAAGAAATATTTTCTCATTCAATGGAAATGATTATATCTAGTTCAACTCGTATGTATATAGTTTTTCTATAAATTTAGCTCATTTGCCTCTCCTTTAAAACACAACATTTTTCTTTACCTTTGAACGTGATAGATTTTGTAGACTTCTTTGTTGGTGTGATGGAAAGGGTGGTAAGTAGTAAGTAAAGCTTGAAGGAAATATCTTTAGAGGACTTAAATCATATTTTTGACTTGTTAGGCCTAGATGAAGCATTCATCAGGGCTTTGTTTGAGATAGCTAACCAAGGGACAACAAAGGGCCTTTGACACACCAGTGGTTTGTATTTCTCTCATGTTGAGGTTAATCAAGATTAATCCTATTTTTTTAGCATTTCAATCTATGTATTATCACCTCTTTCGATGGGAGAATAAAAAAAAACCAGAGGTGTTGAAAATTTTTTTGGATTGAGAGAAGGCCTGTTGTAGCAGAAGAAAAACTGAATATGAATGCCCTTTCTTGTGTGATGAAATCTTTTTCAAAAAGAGATTCCTTTTGAGTCTTATGTGCTCTATGATAAGACTCAATTGATGTTGTGCCTACCATTTCTTGTAAGATGGGTGAATTAGAGAAACATATTTCTTCTTTGGAAAAAGGTCCAACAGGACCTATGTCATCTCAACCATCTACAACACCACCACTGTCAACAAGAAAGAAAAGGAGAGAATCCAGTTCTCACCCCCTATTATCATTTTAGATGAAGAGGAATCAGGGCCTTCATTTCTTCAGCACCCCAAGGCATCAAATTCTAAAGGAAAGTCCATTTTACAACCCTCAATCCATTTAGAAAAACAATCTTCTTTGATGGAGCACAAGTTTTAGGACCTCGACATATTCCCCCTTCCAAGGAACATCCACCTTTCACAAGAAGGCACAAAGGTGAGTCAGCTCCAGGTATTTTGTCCCATTGGGTCCAAGACCCATAATTCTTTCTCTTCCAGCCACTCTAATTTCTCCTACTCAACCTACTTCTACTCATCCCACTCCAACTAGTTCTATTCCTTATAAGGAAAAAGGAAAACAACATTTCCTGGTGGTGGTTTAGATCTCTTGGATTGGGTATCTTCTCTTCAAGAAGAAGATAGAATTGGGGAGGATTTGGATGGTCCTAGGATGGACATGAACACATTAAGGGACATGGGGATGTCTCGTAATTTGGTTGGGGAAGTCATATTTGTTCAATCATCTCAAGGGTTCAGGGATTTATACCAAGAAAGAACAGGCTATTGAGAAAAATAGCCTCTTTTGGAGAAGATCTTAAGGTGGGAGTAAAGAATGATTGAATATTTTCTTTCTCTGATGCCCCTTTTTGATGTAATATTTGAAAAAATATATGTAATTTTTTTCATGGGTTGGGGCCCCTATAGAACCCCATTTTTCTTTTTTCACAATACAAAAGATAACACAACATTTACATTAGTTCATATGCTTCATAATGGATTTGAAATATTATCCAAGCAATATAAAAATCTAATGCATTGTATCAAATTACATTCATGTGTGAAAAAATAAAACTTCAAAGTAATATTCAGTTCTTATGAAACAAGAGTAGTAATTGAAAAGTGATGAAAAGAAATTTTAAAGAAAACAAGCCTAGGCTTGTTCCTCGGTCTTCATGTCTGCATCTTTATTTTCATCACCTTCTTCTTCCTTTGGTTGTCTCTCTATATATGCATCATATTTCTGGAACAACTATTTTATCTCATCCTCATCTGGCCCTGTGTGATGTTGGAATATGAGGGACTTCTTTCTTAGTGCATTCACACATTGATCCATCTTCTATTTATACTCCCATGGTCTTGCTTTTAATTCTGAAATCCTAGTTTCCATCCTCATCAATGTCTTGATGACTTCATAGGAGAAGTTTTATTTTTGGATGTTTTTCTCAAAGGAACCAAATAAGAAGTCATTTTTCAGATCACCATAACTCTTTTTGAACTTTTCAAATACCATGTCCTCCAATTTCAAATCAATGGTGTCTATAGTCTTATCCACCCATTTCTTTTTGTCTCCATTTTCTCCCTGATCTCCTTCAAAACCTCAATCCTGATTGTAGCCAATTCTTCAATAGCATACTGAGTTCCCATATGCTCAAGTGATACAATTCCTTCCTTTCAACCAAATATTCATCAAGATTGAGTAATATGGTTCAGTTTGGGGAGAATTCCTTCAAAATAGAACAACTCATTATCACATTGTTCAATTAACTCATCAATTTCATTGAGTTTGTTTTTGAGCTCTTCATATTTTGTTATGGATTTTCCAATGGCTTATTTTCCCTTTTTAATTACCTTTTCTACCCAAGTGTCAACAACTTGAACCTTCTTAACAAATTTTTCAACATGTTCTATAACTTCAGGAGCAGCTGTGGAGATTTCTTCTTGGCTCACACTAGATTGGCCAACTAATTGTTGTAGGCATGAAGTCAGTGATTTAACTCATTCCTTTAGTTGTCTCTTTGTTATCCTATCCTCATCCACTTTGTGTAACAAGTCATGAATATGCTTCTAAAACTCCTTGCTTTAGTGCATCTCTTGAAGGTTTTCCTAGAGGAATGAATTGAACATTATAATCCTCAGTTGTTATATCACTCCTTGTCTTCCCCTCATGTGGGATTGCTACCTCCAAAGTCTTGGATCCGAATGGATTAGTATGAGTCTTTGTGATGACCCTAGCCTTGGGAGTCTTGGTAGGTTTTGGGAAAGATAATAATGTTGTAAGTTCTATAGCCTTCACAAGAACCACTTCTTCTTCTTCTTCTTTGGAGATCAATTCTCCTATCCAACCTTTTGTAAGAGTAGTTTTCACCTTTGTCTCTTGTAGTGTTTGTTGAGTTTTTTATGGAACAACCACCAATTTTTGGATACTTCTTGAATATTTTACACTAATGGATCCTTGTGTTGTTCCTTTTCTTCTTCCATTTTTTCTCCTTAGGTTCATTTTGTGTTGGCTTTTCACCCAATTGCTCTTTTCCTTGGTCTTGGACTTGGGGTTGACCAACTTCTTTTGGAGTCATATCAACAGTTGGAATATTTTCTCTATTCATCTCCCCACTTGGTGTAGTCACATATTCTACATTTTCTTTGGGGACTTCTTGAGTTGATGTTGTTTCTTTGGGAAATTATTTTCTTTCTGCAATTTCTCCTCCTTTAGAGGTTGTTTTGCTTGGTGGGAATATTATCATAAAATGGCATACAATTTCCTTTTTCTCTTTTGATTCCTCATTTGGTGACATGGTAGGATGGATCTCAGTAGTCAATTCTTTACATTTATCAATATTTTTCATACTCTCACTATCATCAACCTTTTCCTTTCTTATAATTTCTTTTGCAATTTCATACCTTTTCTTTATAAAACTTTTTTTTTGTGGTGATTCACTACTGGGTGACCTTGTTTTCCTTTTGGGGATATTTTTCAACTAGTGTCTCAATGTCCATAGCCTCCCCACCAGAAATTCCTTGGACCTCTGACTTGTTCACTTCTAAAGTGGTTTGAATTTTAGGAGATACTCTATGACATTAGAATTTTGATGTAACAATTGGTACATGGATAGATTCCTTGACTTCCTCACCTGATTGAGGAACATTTGTATCTTTTTTTTACTTTTTTTTTCAACTATTATTTCAAATGCCTTAGATGTAGGAAATTCCTCATTTGCATCTATATCTACTATCTCAATCGGGCCTATTGTGGATTCATGTAATTGATCAAAAAAAGGTATATTCACACCTTCAATGGTGTTTTCAAACTTCAAAAACAAAGAACTATCTAGTGGATTAGATGGGATATTACCTTGGGATACTTTTCTTGAGTAATATCATCTATTACTCCTCCTAGAGATAAAGCTAAAGAAACATTGGTTGTATACTTGGACTTACTTGAACATCCTTTTTTTTTTTGGTGATGGAATTTCTTGATGAGCCAGAGAGGTAACTATTTATTTCTTCTTGTTCCTTAGTGAGCATGGGAGGATCAATCACTTCATCCTTCTTATGCTTTGTGTTTCTTATGTGCATGATCACCTTCTCTTACTAAGGGTTGTTCAAATACAAATCTTGTATCTCTTCTTTGTCCTTTCAAATTGCTTGATGCTTGGTGTGCCCCCTTTCCTTGGCACTTTGGCTTAGATTGGACATTGGAACTTGTCATGGCTCCTCTCATCAAATTTTTCAGTACTGGGGCTTTGGTAAAACTTTGGAGGGGTATTTTTTGTGTAGCTACACCCTTTTCCTTTTTTTGAAGTGGTAATGCAAAAGTGATAGGAGCATTTTCCATAGATTTTAGAAGCATCTCTTTATTTTTTTCTTCAAAGAAGACATGGAGGTTCATGTCCCACTAGTAAGCAAAAGTCCATTCATCAATAATTCTTGTAGTTGGTCTCTTTGAAGGTAATTGAGGAGATTTTCCTCCTAGTGGATCCATCTTATCAGCTCCCTCCTTCAAAGGGGGAGATATTCCTTCAAAATCCCTAATTCTCTAAACTTATTGAGCACTCTTGTATTCTGAATGGATAAATCAATGTTCTTTGTTTTCAACCAAGTCAAAATTTCTCCTCATTACATGAACAATCCTACCATATTGATCATCAGATTCTTCCTCATCCCACTTCATGGGGGTCATTGGTTGGCCTTTTATTCCTTGGTCAATATAAAATTGACTCACAACTTGTTGGTCATCTACAATTCCCTCAGTACCACAACAAATTTTAAAATCAATGATTTGTGTGAGGGTCATTCTTGAGAAGTCCCTAAGTCTGACCTCTTCCTCATCCTTGCAATTCATCCAGTAGTCCTCAAAGTGAGGCTCATGCTCAAAGGAATTTTCCAAAGTATTTACCACCCACCTAATGTCATAATTTAGACCTTGCTCTCAAATTTTTCCATATCAAACCTTTCCATTTCTTCCTCCATTAACCTAGATTTTATAATGGAAGGGAAGGAATACCTTCCAATCCTAATGGGAAATTTGATATTTTTCTTATGTCTTCTTCCAAAATCATCTTATGAATAGAGTGTTCAATTATCTTTCCAACTCACATAAAGCCATCTTGTCATCCAAATACCTTGGTAATTTGCAAGGTTGTCCTTCAAATCCACTAGCTCTTATGTAAGTGAATTTTCTATACTGAATAAAGAAACAACCAAACTCCATTATTGTGTTTCTATCCTCTTTTGATATTCTATATTTCTCCCATTCAGGTTTGAACAAGCATATGATAGTGTAAAAAATGTATCATTCACCAATCTTACATTTCCCTTCCAATTACTCAATTGTAATTGGGGATAAATTTCATGCACTTTGTGTTTTTTGAAAGGGACATGTGGTATAAGGCTAGGGAAACATCTATGGCCTGGCCTACAATATTGTAAATTAGATATGTCATCATGTAAAACTTGAACTCCCCAACACCACCCAACTTGATCTTTTTGTAGCCAATGCTAGAAGATGATCATGAATTGAATCAACAATAAGGGTTTCCCAAAAAATGCTCCCTTTCCTTTCTAAAACAATCCACATATATGGGCACATCCATTCTTTGAATTCATTTGTTGTTTCCAAACCAACCATCCTACTTAGCAACACAACTACATCTTCCACTTCTTCCACAAACTATGCCCTAACCAATTTCTTGGGAATTCTGGTGGTTACCTTCTTTTCGATAACATCCACTTAGTGTTTATAAGTTTAGCATATTCTCTCTTCTTGGCTTCATAATCTTTAAGGGATAATTCAACACCTAGGGTTATAGAGTTTTGATTATTGGTAAGTTCAACATTATCTGAAATCTTGGGTGTTAAAGTCAATACTACTTCACCACTCCCATCTAAGACTTTCTCTCTTTTTGGATTATAGTTCATGGCACAAAGCCTCACCAATTCAGGAAGGAAATGCACAAAGGAGGTATGGCACTAAGCTGAGGCAATGTTACTAGCCTGATTACTTCATGAGTTCACTTTTGTTTGGGCTATTCAATCTTTTGTAGGAATTCATTTAAATCAGCATTCATTAAATCCATGTTCTGTAATCTTATCTAAATCACTAGTAATTTGGATGTGACATGAAAACCTGACGATGGTATTGTCTTCATATTTTATGCCCTAGCTTTTACTTTCAATTACTTTCACAAATTTGGAGTAAAAGACAATGAAAATATGAGAGTAGTACAATCCTTACCAATTTCTATGTAAATATCCATATAATTTCCTTTGCTCCTTAGATTTTGAATCCTTAGCTCTCAATCGATGCTTCCCAATCAATCTCACTTTGTTCTTCTGAAAATTTTGATAACGAAAGGTGCACTCGATTCTTGACATATGATAATGAAAAATCTCAAAGCATTTGAATAATTTAAACAACTTTTCCTTGATTTTTGAAAAAACTACATTAATGATGGTAACCATAAATGCATTGAATCATGGCCATCCATCCTACCTCCACCCCTTTTAAATGTGGGTCATCCACATGGATAAATTCCATGTTATGTGGGCTCAGGGAGTATTTTTTTGTATTTTTGCACTACCTTTAAACACAAACAAGTTTATGAATTTGACCCGATCACCCCCCTGAATTTTATTGTGATCATGACATGTGTTCAAATCTTAAGCGACAATCAGAGCTATGGGACTTTTTTTACATATTTTCTATTTTATGATTGACCAAGCACAATCTTACCAATTCCACCGAGGCCCCACTTCTCGACCTTGGCTTGAGAATATGCCCATGTCCCAAGGGTCTCGAAATATTTTTACACTTTTGCACTTTTATCGACTTAATGTCAAGAGAACATCATCGGCCCCGATTCCCCACTCCAATTATCTTTTAACACGTATACCACTTTGGGAGTGGGGAAACTTCTTGTTTCACATCTTTTGACTTTGAATATTCCTAGAATATTTTTGGGCCTCGGGGCTAAGTTTGCATTTTTTATGTATTATGTAATTGTTGTAACTTTGACAAATTAATCCCGCAACACCACAACTAATGGGAACATGCCACGTATCTTTGGGTGGTGGAGAAAAATATGAAATTTGTAGCAATGCCAGAGGATAATATACAAGGATGTTTTTCAAGATTACAAAAAATGTGAATCATGGATGCTAAGGAGGAAAAAGTGTAAAAAGTGATGGAAATGAACCTAGGGTGGAAACACATGTAGATTTCACGATGTACCTATTGTTGATGTTGTTTTTTTTTCTTGTTGATGTGAATATGTTGATAACCACTTCACATACGTACGTAATTGTAAAAGAGAAGTCGAAAAGTAGTCAACTACACATGTCTATGTGTAAAAATCATGTAAAAATAATGAAAATATGATAAAGAAACATGTGCACCTGATCCATGATGAGGAAAGAGTGTAGAAAGGATCCTATAAATGATGTCAACGTGTAAGTTTTTTCAGCAATCTCACACTAGTGAAATGGATGAAGTTTAGGGAGAATAGTCTAGTGTCATCTACCACCTTTAACTACTTCTCGGCTATGTAGAACATGACTGCAGATGGTGTGTATAAACACATGTGCTAAGGACTATCTTCCATGTAAAATTATATGGAGTTTTGTAGACTATGCTGAACTATAAATCATTGTGCTACTAGCCCCTGGTCTTAGGCATCTAGGAAAGGCCACCGTATTGCCCCCTAGTTTTAGGCATCTAGGAAAGGCTGTTGTATTGTCTCTTATTTTAGGCATCCAAGAAAATATGCTATGCTAAGGACCCAAGTTTGATTATTATCCCTAAAAATAGTGTTATACCAATACGTGCCTGTGTTGTGTATAATGTTGTATTGGGTGACTGATTCACACATATTATTCCCCCTTTTTAGGGTGCATGTGATGTTTCAAGGAGTATGCAGCCCAAAGGAGTACCATCCAGTGTGATGAAACTATGCCCTACAGGGGGAAGGGAATGTGCTTATTGAAACCAAAGCACACACAAACAAGTAGGAGGTTAGTGTCATGATAAAAAAGAAAAAAGTAAGCTAACAAATAATGTGTAAGGTAGGATGCAAGTAAATACATAATGATAAAATGTAAACCATGAAAAGTAGGTTACAAACATGGGAAATAGATTACGATGTCACAATAAAATCAAGGCCATAGTGGCTACAAAAATCGAGAAAAAGGAAGACATAGGGAAAAGGCCACAAATAATAACAAGAAAAACCAAATAGTGTATTAGATAACCATGGAAGTAAATAGTCTTGCATAACAAATGCTACACATGAAGCACCGTTAACACATTAGAAAGATAAACAATATGTCAAAGCATGTATAAGATGATAATGTAGTGTGCTATGAAACAAAATGAAACAATAACACCTGTAATGTATGAAAGTGGATACCCTTAGGAGTCATTGTGGGACTCGTAATAGGTACTTTTCCAAGCATCCGTGTTGCATGTAATGGACCCGTGAAATTTACGATCACAAATAGAAAACAAGTTAAAGCACATGTGTGTATGGAAAGATAATCAAATACAATATATCTATCTAGCATGTGTAATAAGATGTGCATGTAACAAGTAAATATAAGAAAGAGTAAATGAAACCAAGATATGTAGTATGTTATGGATGATGTAGAATGGAATGTAGTTTGAATGACAAGAGAAGCATGCCCCCGAGTGGAAAGAAATGTATGCATTGAGGTTCATTTATTTATGCCCCTTAGAAATCAAGAATGAACCCTAAATGAGAGTGAAACTTTAGGAAATGGTCCGAATGATGTGTCATATGTAGAAAGAGTTGATGAATACAACATGGAGTGTTGATTGAATAATGATGAGGTGTATATGATATCAAATGCGACATATGGATGAGTGATCAAGAAGAGGTGATGATTTAGCCTAAAGCATATATCACGTAACAAGTGAATTAGAATCTAAAAGGGTGATGATGATGTAGGATAAATCTTATATAACAAAATATGTGGAGAAAATACTAACAAGTGTGATTATTTAGTAGAAGGCATATATCATGAGATGAATGAATAGAAAAGCTAGAAAGGGGTGATGATTTAGCATAAAGTGTGTATCATGAGATGAATGAAGGACGGACTAGCTAGGAATGTCATATGGTAAAAGGATTGAATGATTGAACATGTGAGTGTGATAAGGTCCATTTGATATGTATACCCTTAACAGACAAGTATATACCATGAGACTAGAGTGCGTCATTGGGTAATGAGTGTAGTTGCTAAAATTAGATGTAAGAAATATGTAGCATGAATGTGTATGGTGAGTAAGATGAAAAATGTATGATAGATGATGTAATAAGAGAATGTAAATGTGTAGAACACATGTTGTGTGAGACATGTAATGTGTAATGTGACTAAGCAATATTAGAGATATGTGTGTTGAATGTGTCTAGTGTAAAATGTGTGATATGGTCAAGTGTATGAGAATGCATGGTGTGTATAGTGTGTAGTATGTGAGGTTCAAGTGTATAGTATGCCTCGTAGTTAAGTGTGAACCATGGCACAAGAGTGTGTCATTAGGAAATGGTGATTTTGGTATATATGTTGTATATACAGATCTATGTGATGTGATGAGAGTATAAGACTTGCGTTGATGCTAGAGGGGGAAGAGAATAAGTGTGATGTCCCCCACGTGTGTGATGGTGAGTGCACCGATGGGTTGTTGTATTACCAGTCATTTAACCAACTCATAGACAAGTTGGTGTCATTATAACCAAGGTGGTGTCTAAAGCTGTATGCAAAAGGAGAAAGGAAAATCTTATTCAACAATACTTCTTCCTAAGAAAACATACAGAAATTAAACATGCATGAAAAAGAAACACACAACTAAACTACTGAAATAAATCTGCAGTAAATAAACTATGCTAAGAAATAACAGAAAAATCCTCCTCCTTGGGGAAGAGTGGCTTTTGGCCATTCTCTTCCCTTTGGATTTGGAGAAACTACAATTAAATTTTAAAACTACACTTGTATTGATTCAAAACTGATTTACAAAATATGCCCCTTTTCCAAATATATGGAAGAGGTATTTATAGACATTACTCCTAGTTTACTTGGTCCACACTCCAAGAACTAACTACCTATTCTTGGGCAGATTTATTCAAAGCAATAAATACTAAACAAACTTGACTACAACAACCCACTTATCATGGAGAATATTTCTACAACTCATCCCTTTAATCTAGGAACACAAAGTGGGAGAGTACTTATTCAACATTCCTAATACTATTCCACCATTTGCTCATCCTTGAAACATGGAGAGAAAAAGGAGGAGTGCTAAGTCCATGACTTTGAATTCTTCTTGGAATGCCACATGCATTCATGACTTTGGATTGCCACATGTTTGGATCTATATTCTTGGTTGATGATGTGGAAGCAAAGAGTGGGCTGAATAGTTTGGTGCTCCTTTACATTATTTTGGAACAAACCAAAATACTTTCACTAGCTGGGCATTTCCATAGCTGCGTGAAGAATTTCCGTAGCTGGGCATTTCCATAGCTGTGTGAAGAATTTCCGTAGCTAGGCATTTCCGTAGCTGCGTGAAGAATTTCCATAGCTGCAATCTACGAACTTGGAGTACAGTTGTTTATGACATGTTTTCTACACACTATTGCATTCCAACTTTAGAAGAAATATCAAGAAATAACAACAATTAGATTGTAAATAGATTTCTAAAGAGATGATAAGATAAATCCTATATTCTACCTTAAATATGATATCCGTTATTAAAACTACATCTAAATTCACTTGAAAGCTTTATTTTGAGAGAGAGAATAAGAATGTTATTTGGTGATATAATGAGACATATTTTGGTCTCATCATTTCCCCCACACTTAACTTCTTGCATGCCCTCATGCAAGCTACTGATCTTCCTGTAGAATCTAATTTTGTCAATACTTTTGCATCTTTCAAATTATCTTCTCCTTTTTTCATGATAGTAGCAAATTGAGATTTTAGAAGTAAAATTTTACTTCTTTTTTATTCATGCTCTCATGAGGTTTTTCGTAGATAATGTAGAGATATTTTTCCCACACTTAACTCTTTGTTTTCTCATGCATTATTCAAAATATTTAGAAGAGAGTGAGTCTCCCCCACACTTAGCTTTGTACATGCCCTCATGCAAATTTTTTTTAATTCAGCAGCTTATAGATCTCAATTGTCATTGTAAGTGAAAAACTTCATCTACATCATTTTCTTCATTACTTGACTTGATCAACACATGGAGATCTTGAAAAATTTCTCTCTTTATTTTTATGCTTTCGAGAAGTGAATCTATTTGTAATTAAAACAACAAATAACAATATTCAAGAATAGAAAAATAGAAGTTACCATACCATACTCAATAGTTATCCTTGCTTTCATCATGTTGTATAACCATGATTTCCATCCGCAGCAAAATTAAAAAAAAAAAAAAAAGATATGAAGTCAAGGTCACTATGCAACATAGAACTTTTCTAGAAGAAAATGATTTCATCAACCAAGTCGGCATAAGAGAAGAAATCATATGAATCCAAGAAAGACTTTGAAGTGCAAAACTTTTTTTATTTTTTTGGTTTGGAAAAAGCAACCATTTGCTGGTTTTCAACTTTCCCCATTTTTTTTTGCATTTCTTGCATGCATGAACTGGTATTGAATCTAATACATGCAAATAAGAAATATTTCAGAATAGGAAACCCAAATCAATTTAGACCCTACAAAAATATATTATGTTACAATTTTTATAAAGATTAAGAAAACTTATCATCAAATTCCTATTGTATCCATTCCATCACACCAAAATACATGGGTAACTAGCCACTGTAATTGCTTGTGTATATAGGAAATAGAACTAGGTACGGGTTTTATTTGATGATAATACATATTTCTATTATGAATTTTTCATTCATATGCTGATTAAGGTAGTCAGTCTTATCAACAATCTATAATATCATATTGAAATTCTCAATATGAATATAATAGAAATATTTCTTAACAGAATAAATAATTGTATAAACACATGTCTAATGGACTAATATAAAATGGTGTTTCCATGTTATTGAGGAGGGGGTTTATTTTGGAAATATCCATCAAGTTTCTAAATCTAATTGCAGAAAAATTTAATCTATTTGCAAAAAAAAAAGAAATTTACAGTGAATTTTTTTTTCGTAAAATGAAAACTTGAAAGTAAATTCTAATCTAGTTGCATGAAAATAAATTCTAAAGAAGCTATTAAATAAGAATCTCTTGTCACAAATCTTGTTAAGAGGTATTCTACTATCACTAGAATACTCTTTTAGAAAAATTTGAGTCTCCTAATAACACCATGATCCCCGGAAACAACACAAAAATGACGGGTCGTTGTATTACCAGTCATTTAACCAACTCATAGACAAGTTGGTGTCATTATAACTAAGGTGGTGTCTAAAGTCTGTATGCAAAAGGAGAAAGGAAAATCTTATTCAAAAATACTTCTTCCTAAGAAAACATACAGAAATTAAACATGCATGAAAAAGAAACACACAAATAAACTACTGAAATAAATTTGTAGTAAATAAACTATGCTAAGAAATAACAGAAAAATCCTCCTCCTTGGGGAAGAGTGGCTTTTGGCCATTCTCTTCCCTTTGTATTTGGAGAAACTATAATTAACTTTTAAAACTACACTTGTATTGATTCAAAACTGATTTACAAAATATGCCCCCTTTTCCAAATATATGGAAGAGGTATTTATAGACATTACTCCTAGTTTACTTGGTCCACACTCCAAGAACTAACTACCTATTCTTGGGCAGATTTATTCAAAGCAATAAATACTAAACAAACTTGACTACAACAACCCACTTATCATGGAGAATATTTCTACAACTCATCCCTTTAATCTAGGAACACAAAGTGGGAGAGTACTTATTCAACATTCCTAATACTATTCCACCATTTGCTCATCCTTGAAACATGGAGAGAAAAAGGAGTGCTAAGTCCATGACTTTGAATTCTTCTTGGAATGCCACATGTATTCATGACTTTGGATTGCCACATGTTTGGATCTATATTCTTGGTTGATGATGTGGAAGTAAAGAGTAGGCTAAATAGTTGGTGCTTCTTTACATTATTTTGGAACAAACCAAAATACTTTCACTAGTTGGGCATTTCCATAAATGCATGAAGAATTTCCGTAGTGGGCATTTCCATAGCCTGGTGAAGAATTTCCGTAGCTGGGCATTTCCGTAGCTGCGTGAAGAATTTCCATAGCTGCAATCTACAAACTTGGAGTACAGTTGTTTATGACCTGTTTTCTACACACTATTGCATTCCAACTTTAGAAGAAATATCAAGAAATAACAACAATTAGATTGCAAATAGATTTCTAAAGAGATGATAAGATAAATCCTATATTCTACCTTAAATATGATATCCATTATTAAAACTACATCTAAATTCACTTGAAAGCTTTATTTTGAGAGAGAGAATAAGAATGTTATTTGGTGATATAATGAGACATATTTTGGTCTCATCATACACTATATGATTAAAGTGAAATATGGAGACCCTTCGATCGATGCCGATGGAGATGAAGGTGTGTGATTATGTGCTAATAGTTGTGGTATATGAGATAGATGGTGTGTAGGTCAGTGAATTATATATACATGTGAACGATGAGTAGATGGTGGATATTGTGGCATAAAAACCGTGTAGGTGATGGATACCTATACGGCGTAATGTGACGGTGATGAAAACTTACGTGGAATAAAATGAGGTACCGAATTACGTCTAGATGTAGAATTTTTCATAGTAATTGGCCTAGATTGATGTACTAGACTAGTAGAGTGATAAGATCGCGTAGGTTATGTGGGCAGTGAACTAGGAGAATATTGAGCTTTAGGAGTGATAAGCCGTAGTGAACTAGATGTACTAAGTGGTGCATTAGTGATTCCGAGAGGAAATGATGACCATGGAGTGGATGGAGGCATACCATTGATAGAGATGAATTTATTGTTGTAAATAATTTTTAGATGCAAATGATTTGTTGAGATAATAGACTTAGACCTACAAATCCAATTAAGGCCTAAGAGTATGTAAAACAATTTTAATGCTTATCCCACAAGGAAGGGTACTAGCATAGTAAGATGACCAATCAGTAAAATGAAGCTAAACAATACCATAGTAGTTGTTCATGGGATATGGAATTTATGAAAGAAAATAAATAATAACAACAAGAAGTGGAGTAGAACACGCTGATGGGCCATGACAGATCAACCTTGGTGTTATTGATAGGGATAGATCCAATAGAGGAACTAATGTGTAAGTGATTAGAATAAAAAATTGCATGATAATCATGGTTAGAGAAAGAAATGATTGGAGGAGACATATTTGTATTAACAACTAAGAAATCAAGAGCCCCCAATGTAGGAGGAGGCACTGTGATATGTATGATTAGATGAAGAGTCATCTAGTTTCTTGTCATGTTTTAGAAGTGGATTGTTAAAGATATTGAGATTATGATTTTCATTGATAGGTACAAATGCGTAGGCTCTAAAAGATCAATTTTATTATTGTTGATCAAATATTGAATGAGATTTTGAAGTTTGAAACAATGATCTGTAGAATTCCCTACACATTGATGATAGTCACAATGGAAGTTTTCATCATAATTGCAACCTTTTGATAAGAGGTGGAAGAAAAATATGTGGAAGGATATTTAACTTCATGTATGTACATCAGGGTGGTTGCGATTGAATCTCTCTCGTGGTGGATATTACGTTAATAATAATTTTTGTGTTATTTGGTTTGGTGATTGATGGTTTAAATGTTGAATTTCTTTGAAAACATGTAGAAGATGATGCTTTCTCTTGACATTTAAGTTTTCCTTTGAAAAGAGCTTAATTTTTGCAAATCTTAAGAGTATGTCATAGTTGATCAAATGAGGGAGATGTCTCAAATAGAATGCTCTCCTAGAGAGGTGATATTAGACCCGAATGAATAATTCCTAAATCTCAGTCTACAAGCACATTTTCAACTTATCTAAGTTGTTTTTGTATCACAAAAAATAGTCCACTAAGTATTCATTAGATCCTTGTTTAATTTATGCAAGTTGTGCATATGAAATCTTAGAGCCAATGTTGATAGACAAGTGAGTGAGAAAATCATCAACAAGATGTGTAAAAGATGTTATTAAGTGGACAAGTAGATCATAGAACCAACACATCACATAATCATGAATATTGCGATGGAAGAGCTTAGAGACAAGAATGTGATCATCTCGTAAAATCTAGATAGGCCACATGGAATTTTTGCACATGCTCTTATGGGTCACCATGGCCATTGAAATTGGGTATCTTAGGGATGAAGAAATTAGGTGGAAGTGAATAAGAATATATGATGGGTACGAATGAAGTGTGTAGTAAAAGAGTGGAATCCAAAGATGGAGATGCATGAGAAGTAGCCTTCCATAATTTATGAATTTGTACTTGAAGGTCTTAATAAAGGGAGGATAAATCTTGGGTGCCAGTGGAAGGATCTTGTCATGTATGAGAAAAAAGAGGTGGGGTATAGTGATTAGTAGGAACAAAAAGAAAACAATGAATGTAGGTAGAAGTGTGGCAATAAGTGGTGGAGTGGTGATAGAGGTGGGAATGGCAAGTAGAAGCAATAAGATCCAAAAATTAGTAGACTCTCTCCGAGAAACATATAAAAGAAAGTATAGATCTTAGGGATGCTCAAAAATATGATCATTAAGGGATTTAAGATGGGATTTAGTAAATTCTTCAAAATATTGAGCCATAGTAATAAGTGGAAAAGATATCTATGTGGAAGGTTGTTTTGAAGGTTAGGTTCACAAAATGATTATGCAAAATATGGAATATTATGCCTAATCTGATGTTATAGTAGTAGTAAATAAATGATGTAATGAAATACAAAATATACCAAAGAAAACTAAGCAATAAATAATGAAACCCTAATTGCAAAGAGAGGGTAGAAAGGCTTAGCTGATTCAAAGAGATTTGGAGAATGAACAAAATTGTAAAATGGAAAATACAAAGCACCGATCTGTCACACTGGAGCTTAGAAAAATGTAGAATTGGAGAAATAGTATAGACTGGAGTGCCTAGAGAGGGACACAAGTTCCAGCAGATTCCCTAGGCATACTTCTCGGCACCTAGGTCTACAAAAATTCTTAGAAAACCTCCTTTGAGGTGTCATAAGGTGTTCTCCTTTAGTCACATTTTTTTCACTCCGAGGTTGCACCAAGATCACCGAGCCTACTGTAAACCCGTAATGAAGTATGAACATGCAAAATCCTCAAATAGACATCAAATCCTAAAAATGAAAGATGTAAAATGAGGGGTCGACTATCCTTAGTTGTCACAATGGTGAACTTACTATCGAGCATTTCTCTACATCTCAGATCCAATGTAGTTCTATGTGTGTATGTTTTGAATTGTGTGTAGGCCCTAGGTTGCTCTTGTGTCAGTCATAATTGGATAGCGAGCAAGTAACTAGATGTAAAATGTGATAAATGTGTGCATGAAATTCTCTCTTATGAAGTGTGATGTAAAAACCAGCTCTTGTGTCCCTTGTGATGGAGCTAGATGGATGTAATAGAGCTCTTATATGCTTTAATGGATGCAACCTTAGGTGGTGATAGATAGCGTTTAGTGCTTGGTCCTCTATTATGATCACATAACTTTATATTTATATGATTCCTTTCTTTAATTTTGTAATTAACTTAAAAATTATGACTTCTAAAAGGATAAGATGCTCAAACAGCTAGAAAGGACCCAAAAATGGTGAGTAAAGTACAAAGAGGATAGGGGTGCACAGAGGGGAGGAGGGCGCCTAATGCGGCATCTTGGTTGGGAACCAAGTTGTCCGGTGATGGTAAATGGAAAAGTATTAAAATACATAATGAGCAAGCAGGAGCGTAAGACCAAGAGAAGTGATAGAAAGGAAAGAAAGGTGGTCAAATACATGGGTTGATTAGTACCATTATTCTTCAGGAATCATATGAATAGTAGTATGTAATCAAGACTAGATAATTACCCAAAATGTGTGATTTTGTGTATACAACACTTGGAAATATCAGTGGTAGGTCTACCACTTCCATATCATTCATTCATTGATCTACACACATATGCTATTTTTAAAATGTTATTACTTTTAATAACACTTTAAAGAGGGGAAAATGTAGACACCCTAAAAATACATCCCTAATCCTCCCTATCATCTATATAATGTGCCAAATAAACTCTACAACACATACTAGACTATTACCCTCACACATCCCTTTATAATTAATTTAATTAATTCTATCACACATAAAACATGCATTATGTTCTCCTTAGCTAATTTAATTATCTATTTAAATAAAATAAAAACTAAATATCCACTCACCTTCCACTCATCTCCACTTCACTAGCTCACTCACTCAATTTTTAGAAAGCTACAAAAGAGGAATATTAAGGAATTTTCAGTGTTTATATGTCAAATTTCCACACAATTGCACACACCATTATAATGTCCATTTTATCAAGGATCTCATAACCAAGAAGACCATTCATCCATTTCTTGTAGCACAATATACTTCCATTTGGATTCATTTTTTAAGAATCCCCATTGAAACAACAAAAGAGATTAAACAAGTTTGGTACTTCATTCCATGCTTCATCGTTATCTTTTGAGGTGCAAGGAGACATGAAGGAAGTGATTAGGTTTTAACTTGTTGTATTTTTTTCCTCCATTATTTCCCCCTTGTTTATAGTGAGGGTTTGGCATGCTTACACATGTTAAATCTCCGATTTACTCTATGGTGGAAATTTGGGATTTATTTGTAACTAAAGTACACTTAACACCTCAACAAAAGTTTGAGGTGTTTTTTCCACTTAAAGGTCCCCTCTACAAAGGGGAATATTTTTTTCACATTCTTGAATGAGAAAAGTATGACTAACACTAGGGAAATTTTTGGCATGGATTTATAACCAAAAAATAAATATAAAATGGGGTGAAGTTTTGATGTGCTTATGCACCTAAAAATCTTGTAGTATGTATGGAGGGGTTTTAGGGAGTTCCTTTGCACCCAAAATCCCAAAATACATTCAGCGAGGTTCGAACACTCCCTTGCACTAAAAAAGTATTGGTTTCAAATGGGGCAGAGTTTTTACATGCTTAGCTATCTAAAACTCGACTTATAATACCCATTGGTAAAACACAAGGTTTCTTCAATGACGATCATTTAAACAAGTAGAAAATTTGTTATCATCTAAATGTGTGACTTGCACACTTCAAAATGAAGGCTACTCAATTTAACAATAGCAAAAATGAATGCATAACAACCTAGCTAGTAAGAATGGAATAAAATCATGCTTGATAATGAAGAAAAATAAAAATGTTCCTTTAAAAGGTTTATGTTCTTGGTGGAGGCTCTAAATTTACACACATATCACCAAAAATCTTGCATCACTTGAAATTTTCCAAGGAATTTTAAACACACACTTTTATACATTTTTGGTCTTAAAGGAATTCCAATAAGACCATATCTCTTTCAAGCATTTCATAAAATAGTTTGCATGCTTCCTTATTTTCATACATGTCTCCCAAGACACTTGCATTTATAACATTAGAAAAAAATTTCCTTTCACTTTAATTCGATGAATGCCCAAGATCTCTGTTTCAAAATTCCATTCTAAAAAGGATAGGAGGATGCTCTACAAGTTGAGGGATCCTAAACACCTACTAATAACATTTTCCTTAAAAACTTTTAAGGAATTTTCAACAAAACCATTTTGTGTAAACCTTGTAGCATTCTAGGCCACAAGATCACATTTATTTTTACTATTTTGTAAATAACTTGCATGCCTTGTATATCCTTCTAAATTTTGCATTCATGTTTTCTAGGGAATTTAAAACTACAACCCCGACAAAATTCCAATTTCCATTATGATTTTATGCATGTCCATACTATTTCATTTTCCTTCCACACTCCACCACATATTATACTTGTTAGCCATGTACTCTTATCTACCCTTCACTTATTTCACATTAGTTTCCTTAATTCTCCATCCACTACATTCCTTTCTTTTTCCCATTTATTTTATTTATTATTATCATCATCTATAAATGTAACCCCACCACACACATAGTTAAATTATTTTCCTAAATTAACAAGAAAGTACCCAAGTACTTAGCAAGGTGTTGTCATGAAAATGTGCATCAGAAAATTGACAATTTCCAAGCATGACAACGATACCCCTATGCCAAATTTTTCATGTTTTATCCTTCTAAAGCACCCCAGGTTTACATAGTTAGTCCGATGACTTCCTAGATGATGTTAAATAAGTTCCCTAGGTGATTTAGGAAATTCAAGTCAACCCCCTTAGGTGATTTTATGAGTTCTTAGAAAATGCAATTTCGTGCGCTTGTTGGAAAGGCTATCACCTGGCCTTCCAAGGAAGAGCACAAATGCCTGGAGTGGAACCGAGGATCCAAATATGATGTGGAGGTGAATTGAAGGCCTATAAACATCATGGAATTTATTTAGGAATATTCAAGAAGGATTTGGAGAAGTTGGAGAAGTTTGATAAAAAAATAGGGTTCACAGCCCATGTAGTGCACAGGCCAAAATAGCCGCTAAGCTTCGGGAAGTGATTCTAGGAGTTCTAGGTGGAGTTAGGAGCCAAAATAACATCGTCAAAAATGGAATTATAAGACCTACTATAGGGTAAAATCATATTTTTCACAACACCTTGGCACAATAGGTTTGCAGTACTTCTTATCATGCATAGGTAAGGTAAACAGATCCAAAATATGATTTTTTAGGGATTAAAGGGATGAATAAATATTTGATACTCTAAAATTGGATTAAAAATGTAATTTAAAGTCAATATCATATAAAATTTTATCAAAAATTCCATCAGGTGTTCAAGATATCACCGTTTCAAGTTTCCCTCAAGGAACAAGTTTGGGAGTTAGTCAAATTTGATGAGGACACGTGTCAGCTCCAAGAGCCTAACATAATTTCGTGTCCCTTATGTCCCTCAAGCTAAGGGAAATGAGGGACATAAAAATGTACCCATCCCCTATAATCCCTTTAGTCACCCATATAACCTCCAGGATCACCAATTCAACCCCCGATGATGCTTGCAAGAGCTCAAACTCTCAACCGCCGATCACGTAAAAGTGGCGGCTTCTAGTGTGCCATGAAAATTGATGTCCTTCATGTCCCTTTGTGTTGGGTGAAATTAGAGACATGAAAATGTTCCCGCCCCAAGGGAGTCTTCCTGCTACCCATGTGACCCTCTCCAATGCTTTTTCTCAGCCCCAAGAGCTAGTGGAGCTAAAATGAAAGACCGTCGAGATCGCGACAAGTGGCGGATTTAGGTGCCATGTGAAAATTGATGTATCTCTTGTCCCTTTGTGCTGGGGAAATTAAAGACATAAAATGTACCCATTCCAAGGAATTGTTGCTAGTCCTTCATATGTAGCCTAGTTTCCACCCCTAGTGCTTTCAGCTTGCTTTTTAGCTCAAATCCTCGCCGTTGGATTTAGGACACATTTTGTAACCAGACACCGCATGAAAATTGATTTGCCTATCATCCCTTAAATCTTAAGGAACATGAAAGACATGAAAATGGTCTCATCCCTACTTTGCTCTTTGTTTTGAATTTTAGCCGATGTACAAGCACTCAAAGAAAGAATTTATAATTTAATGCAACTAGATGAAAGGCAATCACTTGCTAGATCAAGAAGAAAATGAAGAATGAAGAAGAAGAAATGGAGAAATCCCTCTTAAAACCTCCATTGCCGTGAAATAGAAATTCATATAGATCTTATAAACCAACACACAGAACAATTAAGAATTTTTTATGTATTCTTCATTCTCATAGACCATAAAAACCACATTCATATCTCCCATTCACATCAAGACTTGTTCAGCACGATAAGAAATCTATTTCTTTGCACAATGCAAGAAAAATTTGGATTTCCCATCAAACTAGAAACCGGTTTAAAGAAAACTTCACCAAATGGGAATGAGAATAAAAACCATATACAAAATGTGATTTTCATCATGAACGGAGGAGAAAACGAGACCTATAATTTTCGAGGTCCAATGGCTGACATGTTCGAGAGGTGTCATGAAGGTCAGAAATTTAAAAGTTTAAAATCTCATAAACTATTGAGCTGGTAGGTCCAAGATTTCAGAGGGGTGATAGTGGGAAATAACCCATATCGTAAAAATATCCTTTGCAAAGTGATCTAGCCACTGAAAGTTTAGTCTCCAAAATAGCAAGTTTCCTACATAGAGAACTACCATTTTGGGAAAGTCGTCAATTGAAGAAACTATGAAAGAGGCATTGAACACAGAAGAAGTGTTGCAGTGGAAAATTCATCGAAACATCATCTTGGTCAAAAATTAACACTTACTAAAAATAGTAAGTGATCTCACGAGCACCGCCAAAAATAGAAAATTGATCTAGAAGGTGAGAGAAACGTAGGGAGAAAAGGAAATCTAAGTTGCAACATCTAGCTGAGGTCCGAGGAAGCTGATTTTTCACACTTACTAAAAATAGTAATTTACTTTTCTGAAGAAACCATGAAGTATAAGTAGACAGGACAGAAGCCGACATAACCTTTCACTTGTGAGTATGAGATAAAAGATAATGATGTCTCATACATGGACCTAAATGATGTAAGAGCTCACATGACAATAAAGGAGTGAGGGAAGATTGAGTACCGTGTATTCACAAGTGGATTGTTCAGAGTTGCAGGACACCTTGTGTCCCTACAAAGCCTTGAGTTGGTCTTGGCTTGCTCTCACAATTATGAAACAGAAACATCAACAATTCAAGCTGAAAATGGTACAAAAATGGTTTTCATTGTAGTCATTTTTATTCCCTTAGAATAACATTCTAATCCATTGCATGTCGACCTATCACCTAGTAGGTGCTTAGGCACCCACCCGAGGCATGCTCGAGCCACTCCGTTATGTGAGCATTGTTAGAAGATGTTGTCATTGATGAAAAATTAAGTACGTAAAAGTAAATGATCATGCATACATTCTGAAAGCATAGGATGAGTCATTACACCAACATACCCATTCAGATAATAAAAGAAACATCATACAGATAGTAGATCTGATCCATAACATAAAGAAAAAGGCACTAGGGTTTATACCCATGAACAATATATTTAGAACAAAACCATATATTCATGTTTATCATATTTTAGTAACTACATTACATTCACAAGAGCCATAACAAACCAATATAGAGATCTAACTTAGGTATAAATAGTTCTAGCTATTCTCCTTATTACAAAAATTTAATGCACCCATCCCCCTAGATATGTTAACATTCCTACAATCCTCTAATGAGAACCCTAACCACTAGAACCTCTTATTATTTCTGCAGAGCTTCACCTGTCATCCTCTCTATGATGATCCTAGAGCTTCCCCTTGTCGACCCATATGGTGATGCTCTCTCACAAATGGTCCTCTCCCCTTTCTTCTACCCGAGCATATCTATAAATAGGTTTAGCACCCACCGCCATGCCTTCCTTTAGGAGTAGATCGGTTGCCAAGTGTCAAGGTGGTCCTCTAATGGAGCATTTTTCTTTGATCCAAGATCTCCAATTTCTCGTAATGATGTATGTCAGAATTTTCCATGCATGTAATATTCTTTCCTTGTCCACCAAGTTGCCGACCGGCACCTTATCCACTCAAAGACACCTAGTCAAGTCACATTTTCCTCAAGTGCCTCTTGGAAAGATGAATATGACTAAGTCTTGAAATCCTTTTCTTTTCCTCATGCGGGCGTGCCGTGGTTTCTACTAAACCTTTCTAAAACCCCTATCATGTATGATTTTTCCCACGTTCCCATCCTCTTCATTGTCTCGTGTGCGCACGCGCCTTTAGGACTTAGTCAATATTCTAAGGCCCAACATCACCCCACACTAAGCTTGTTCTCCATCCTCAAAACATCCTCTCCAAAGAATAAAGAATGATGAGAATTTGAATGGTTGGAATAAAGAATGAAGAATGAAGAACAAGAAATGGAAGAAATAAAGAATGGAGGAATGAAGAAGAATTTTTTTATTGTTGAAGAATGAGTGGGAAATCCTTCCTTATATCTACCTCAATATTCTCCTAGGCATCCACCTCACCCTGCGCCTATTGACAAAGGTCACCTACTAAGGTGCTCACCTCTTCAAATCCTAGTTCATCACCCTTAGCATTTAGCGTATCAACAATGTTTTCCAACTACTTGCTGAGGTCATCCAAAGCATCCATCCTATGGGTGATTTAGGGATATAATTCCTTCAACCAGTTTTTGATCGAGCCTCTCAGGTATCGATGGATTATGAATTATGATCTACCTTGGCTAAGATATTATTGTACTCTTCCCCTGTTTCCTTTATTCTTCTCCGAAACTCGTTGAGGTCTTTCTCATGCGTAACAACTAGAATGCTTTCTACTCTATCCCTATCAATGTAATTATCATAGATGGCTTCATCTATCTGCGTGAAGGCCTTTAAGAGGTGAGGAGCTTGGTGTATGAAGTGACTATCTCTAAAATCTTATAATTTTCCTTTTTCTCCTAGTGCACCAAGTGCTTCCTCGCATAATTCCAACATGAGTGGCACGCTATCCATTATAAGGATGTGAGTTAAATATTCCTAGCATCACAAAGTAGATTTGTATTTTTTATCGTGGGGTACTAGTTTTGGATACTTTAAGATGATAACATCTATATTCATCTCAATTTTCTTATATACCTTACGTACCTCTTCCTTTTCCTCCCTTATTTCATGCCTTAACTATGCACCGATAAACTCTTCTTGCTTCGATCCTTTCTCTTTCAATGAGCTCTTCCTTTTTCTTTTCCAATTCCCCCTCTAGGAATCTCACCTTGTCATTCCTTCCAAAGAGTCTTGCCTCAACCTCAACTGAAACCTTGTTGAGCGCATTACAAAATTTCTCATCGGACAAATGTTGAGCATTCACCAAAGGTTTTATACCTTTGGGCTCGACACCATCATCGGCGCCTTGGTTAACTTTGAACTCAAGCTCGTCGACATGGGACTCAAATGCCCAAGATAGCATTTTCCTGGTTCATGGGTACACGCCTTCTTCTTTGAATGAATACATTTCTAGGAGTTGGTATGTAGGCATGGTGCTTTGGAACCACGTGCACATAATTTAGATCATGGATATAACCCATTCCATATCCCTATGTGACTACCACACTCTTTCCTCCTATTCGTGCTACCTTTGAAAAGCTTAATTCTAAGTCGGGATCTCCACCCATGCTTCCATACTCTCTTCCCATGATCTCTTCTTCTATCTCCTTGAGTATCTCATCACCACACCACTCCACTTCTTTCTCGCACTAACTTCTCTATTATTCCCCGTACTTCTCTCTTTGTAAGCTCTTTTATCCACTCTTTAGTGAGGTGGGGTCCTCTCGATTCTTAGTATTTAATTATTCACTCTCCCCTTTTCCTTGCACACCTTCCTCTTCTTCACCGTTTTCTTCACTCTTTTATTCCTCTCGAGTCATGTACATAATACACGGGATGATTATGAACTTCTTATTCCTCATCGTTGTCTATCTCACCCTATACGCCTCCAAGATCTCCGTCTCTTCTCCGAGTCTACCTTCCCCACTACCTTTTACTTCTTCTTAACCTGGGATTCTTCCTCTTACTTTGCAGTGATTCCTTTCTAGGTGACTCTTCTTATTCTCGGCACCTCTTCCTTAGGTGTCTTTTCCTTTACCTTGATTGGAGACTTCTTCCTATGTGCTAATGTAATTGGTTTGGTTCCTCATTCCAAGACACCCACAGATTGTGTTATCTACACACTTGGTGCTTTCTTCTTCGGCACCTCTTTCTCTAGGGTCTATTCCCTTTCCCTCTTCTTTGGCATGGCCTTCTTCCTACCAATGGGATCCTCTGGGATGGAGACATCATTCTCCAAGTAAGTGACCTTTTCATACTTGGGCCTAATGCGTAAGTATATTCTTGTTGCGGTCATTCGAGCAATTGGCGTTGTCAAGGGTTTTATCATCCACACTTCATGGAGATATACTTCTCCACATAAACACACTTCTTAGGTATAAGAGCTTTCTCTATAATTCACAAAGTGGTCCTGGTCCACCTCGCTAAGGTATAACCTTAGTATTTTAGCTTCCTTGAAGTAGGTGACCCTTCTTGGAAACATCGCACGCATGCTGAAAGAGAAAGGCAGTTTGCACCATAGAATCTTGGTCCCATCCGGAAGAGTGAACTTGCCAATGCAGAAATGCCGATAGAGAGAAAAATCAAATTCTCCATTTACTAGTGTTGGAAACTATTCGGTATCTTTCACTCACCTGAAATTCATTGTGCATTCACTTGTACCATTTCTCTAGATGCACCTTGTGGGTGACTGTCATGGCGTCACATGTGTATTTTTCAATCCTTTTCGCAAGGAGGGATCTTCATCTGGATACTCCCATACAAAATTATTTATCCCATCGAGCACTCCATTTTCGAGAGGACAATGGTGAGAAGAACATTGCCAAAAATTATCTTCTCTCCTTATTACTCGGCACTGATGATCTCTTCTACAACATAGGAAGAAAGGTTATATATGGTCCCTTCTAAATTTTTTGGCATACATTAAACCATACCTTGTTTATTTGTGTCCACCTCTCTTGACCATTCAGCTTGGATATTAGGTGCATGGCCATCCTCGTCATAGGGTCAAAGATATTAGGGATGTCAAAGTAGAGAGACCCCTTCTTATAGGCATACTCTTCCATGGTCTTCTTAATAGCCTCTTTATCCTCTAAGTCATCATCTAACAAATCTCCTTTGTAGATCAAGGTTGATAAACTTGGAGATGAGATGGGGAGTTATGGGCCATTAAATGGCCTCCCAGAGTAGAAGTGGTCCTCATGCATGCATGATATTAACCATTGGTATAACTTCTCGGGCATGTCAAAATAGGGAAACTTGAATAGTTACAGCAATATGGCCTTCTCCAATTTTACCTTCACCTCATCGTTGTAGATTGGCATCCCCTCTAGTGTCCTCTTATCTATTGGAAAACCAGCTCTAGTGCCATTTCCTTTTCTATGGTACTTGTGTGATGATTATAGTCACCACGGCCATCTTGCTCACATGGGATACCAATTATTTCCTAAGTAACACCCCATTTGGGTAATGCGTCTCTACATACCATTATTCATTAAATATGGTGGTGGGCGGTTGTTTTTCATTTTCCCTTGCCCTTCTTAGGTGAAACAGTTTCCTTCTTTGGTGTCATCTTCTTGTTGGGTTAAAACAACTCTTCCTTGCTCCTCCTCCTCACTCTGCTCAAATTTGTGGCTCAACTCCATGAAAATCCTTCTACTCTTGTGCCCTAGCTACATAACCCTAACTTGGAAAACCATTCCACAAGATGGTGTATTCCATCTTTGAAACCTTCTTCCCTATGCCTATGTACTCCTTCCACTTTGGTTCATAGATCACCCTAGTCATGTACTTCATATTTTCACTCTTCTTTCTTCACACAAATATTTCTTCGTGGATTCCCTAGTTCACAAGAGCTCTTCAATCTCATAATATAAGGGTAAATAATGATGTGCCGACCCTTAACCTATAGCTTTTTCCTATCTCCTGCTGTAATAAATGATAAGCCACCGTGCCCAAACTTTTTGTGAAACATCTCTACAACCTTTTAGGGCACAAAAATCATTATTGGCTGAATATTTTACACACACATCTGCAGCTATTGAAAGAACTTCCTATCCTTGAACTATTTTTTTCCATTTCCTACCTTATGTTATTCCTACACTTCTCATCCTTTGTATGTGGTCTTTATAAAGCCTTCCGACACCAAAATTTATCGTCCACCTTTTTCCACACATGCTTTCCTACCATACATGCTTTTTAATATTTTATCCTGGGCCATTAAAACATAAATTTCACTTGACCTCTATTTAACTTCATTCTAATCCACCCCACACTAAAATAGAGGCATGACCTCTGCATACACAACCTTAGATAGTAATGTGGTTACCAATGCACAAGGTGCAAAAACAACATAACAGAAAGGAATGAGAGACAAGAAAGGGAAACACAAGAAAAAGAAATACATTAAGGGAAATCCTAGGCTAGCTAGAATTATTTCCTTATTTACAAACACAAGGAAGACTTATTTATAATAGGGATTTAACCTACTCCCATTAAAATGGCCTATTAATCTCGTCCCATTCAAAGACTTGTAAATTAGAAAGTGCTTGAATCAAGGATTTATGCTCCCATCCAATGGAATTTCAACATCCCAGGATGGCATAGAAATTTAGCATCATATAAAAACCATCTTCCCTACCTTAATTTTTTTGTTTTTGATATGACGATCATACCATGCTTTTGTTTTTCCTTCTCTTTCTTTTGACTCCATCTAGCAAGTGATTTCCTTTCATCTAGCTACATTAAATTATAAATTCTTTCTTCAAGTGCTTGTTCATCAACTAATCCTCTTGCACGTGTTATATGTAGTGATGGTAGCATAAATTCAACCAAAAAATTTCCTCTGTACAAACACCAATTGAAATGGTGTAGCCTTGTTCAATTTCTTATAGTTTTTTCTATTGGTCCATAGAATGGTTGACACCTTGTCATCCCAATATTATCTCCCAATGTCATAGATCTTAGCTAATGTGTGACTTAGTATCTTATTAAATGATTTAGAATCTCATTTTCTTGAGGGTGATAAGGGGTGGTCTTGTGATGGGCCACCATAAACTCAGCCTAACAAAATCTTAACCATTTCATTCAAAACATGTGTACCCCTATCACTTGTTAAACTCAATAGACATCCATACCTATTGATTATGTTTTCCTATAAGAATCTCATTGTTGTCGCTATTGTGTAATCCTTTATAGGCACTACCTCTTCCCATCTTGTTAAGTAATCAGTGTAAGTGATGATGTAATGTGAGCCAGTCCTTTGCATGACAGGTGAAATTGGTCCTACAAAGTCAATTGCCCACTTTTCACATGGTTCAGTGTTGGCCATCACAAGGGAATTTCATCTCTCCTTCCAGGTTTGCCAAGGCATTGGCAATGGCCACAAGCCTTACAAAACTCAATATAATCCTGGTAGATACTTTCCCACCAAATCCCTATAAGTAAAATCTTCCATGCGGTTGCATTTCCTACATAGTGTCCTCTTGTAATCCCACCATGTGCTTTCTCCATGATTGTAACATGCTCATTTTCTAATACACATCAACACAAAACCTCATCATGGCCTAACTTGTACAAATCTCCACTAATCAACATGTAAGGCATGGTGCATATAGCCAACTAATTTCTCTCCAAATCCTTCATTCCTTCCGGTGCCACACCCATTTTAAGAAACAATACAATATCCTCTAAGTCGAGGGAGTGCACTACAACGTAAATAATTGCGTGTCTACCATGGTATGCTCAATGCTCTATAGTTATGTGTCTAACATGGTATCCTCAATGCTCTACGCATCCTCCCCTGAGTCAATTCTTGATAAATGATTAGGTCCTAAATTACTCTTTCCTGGTTTTACCACAACTGAAAACTCAAATTATTGAAATAACAGGACCCACCGACATATGTGCCCTTGTAGAATGGGTTTGTTTACTAAGTACTTCAAGTGCGATGTGGTCTATGTAGAATATGAATGGTGTCGCGAGGAAGATATTGCCTAAATTTATGCAGTGCATAGATCATTGATAGTGTCTCGCACTTAGTAGTTGTGTAATTATGTTTGTTGGTGTCAAATTCCTACTAGAAAAACACAAGGGCTGATAAAAATTCCCTCACCGAGTTATGCTAGTATTGCTCCATTGGTTATTCCGAGGCATCAACATGCACATGGAAAGGCATATCCCAAGAAGGGAAGCGTAATATGGGTGTAGTGACAATCCTATCCTTCAAAGTGTCAAACACCCTTTGGTGTGCCCCTCCCAAGTGAAATGCACACTTGTGTTTAAGTAATTCCTCCAAGGGCATGATAATCTTGGAATATCCCTTAATAAATTTCTTGTAGTACACCGTACGCCTACGGAATCTGAAATACCTGCACTACGATTGGTAGGCTCCCCCAATCCCACAATAACCGTAACTTTTGCGGGATCCACCAGCAAGCCTTCCTTACATATAATATGCCCTAACATGGTTCAAAATGGAGTAACAAAAACACATTTCTTAATGTTGAGGGATATCCTCAACTATTGACATCTCTCAAACATCAGCCTCAAATTGTCACAATGGTCTTTTACTAGCCCATACATAGTCTAGTTATCTAGGTAGACCTAAATAAATTTATGGATGAAGTCCTAGAAGGATTGTACCACGATGCATGAGAACACAACAAATACATTCTTTAGCCCAAAAGGCATGACCATGTAGGAAAACATTTTCCATTCGGTGGAAAAATTTGTCTTCTTCTAGTATTCCTTTACAATTCTAACTTGGAACTAAGTTGTAAAAGTATAGACCTCGCGCCCACTCTACTCCTTCAAGAATTTATTTAGTGAAGGGGGTTGGAAAGGGTCAATGAAAACACTTGCATTCAAGTCCCCTGTAATCAACACAGATCCTTATCCTCACATCCTTATTATTGCTTATGACCATTGGAATCACCAATTATGATTCCTTAATGGCCCTAATAATGCATGATTGATCATCTTGTCTATCTCCTCCTTGAACCATACGCATAAATTCAGATTCATACATAAGGTCTCTTCTAAATTTGGTGCACACCTTCCTTACAATTTATCCTCATTTCCCCCAAGGAGTGGTGAAAACCTTTGAGCTCATGGTAGTCGCATGGGAACAAATTCTGAAAATTGTGTAAAAGGTCAATGATCTTAGAAAATTATTTATCCAACCAATAATCCCTAATGATAGCTTCCTTAGGTTCTACCTTTGAACCAATGTTAACCTTATTTGTCTTCAAGGGTTCATGGTAGGTGCACACTCACTAATCAACATTATTCGTAACTTTGCACGTACCTTTAGAATGGTTAATAGATAGACTCTCCATTTCTTCACCATTTATCACATAGACCATCTTTCCTTTTTCCTTTTCCATACATGCGTGCTCAAAATGTGTTTCTTCTAATTCTTCCTCATCAAAACACATCTCCAAACTAGGTTCACCTAATAGCTCAAGTATCCTATCTTCCGCCATAACACTATCTCCCATTTTAAGGTGCTTGACCACTTGCAACACCTTATCCATTGATGGATTTATACTCCGATACTCAAAATATTGAATGAGATCAGCCACCAACTCCTTCCAATTCCATGTCTAACGGCACATTTCTGAGTGAATGTACCATACATGCGCACAACCTTGTAAGGTGGAATACAACTTATGCACCCATAGAAAAGGTGGTAAAGCTTTTGTGCCTTCCATCTAGGCCTTCTCACATGCTTGGATATGACATGAGGTAGGTTCTTTTCCATGGTAGTCTTATATGATAGTGGGCACATTGCTTCTGGAAAACCTAACAGAGAACATGGTTCTCACCTCACATAATTCTAGAAGGCTATCGTGATGTGTTACCCAATAATGCATCATGCGGTCCCGAGAAGGTTATAGCTGAGCATACCTCTTCTTTCGTTATCATTTTTCCACTGAGCCTCCATTTCTTGTAAGAAATCATTAGGGTTATCTCCTCTAGAGTAACTTGGAAAATTATTCCCTCTTAGGAACTTGAGCGAGTGTGATTTTGTTACTCTTATCACCGGTCCTCTCAACCTGTCACCTAGTTAATTCATAAGTCCCATGTACCCAATTGTCACATGTTATGTTGGTTATATCACTCATATACTGAGCATATTCAAACTGGATAACTCCTTCTATAGGATGAATTACCTCAGGGTCTCTAATAGAGTGCACATAGATTCTATCAAGGAATTCTTCTCCCAAGGGCTCAGTATAGGGCGTTGATTTCCCATCTGTCAAGGGGATGATGACCCATTCCTCCTTATTCTCAAAAATGATATACCCCTTGTTAAACTATAGGTCAACATTGTTTTTGTAACACTAGGGGCACCCAAGAAATGCTGGAAAGTTATCCGCCTCAGCTAGCACCAAGACTTCAAAGTCTCCAGTGAACTTGGCCCCTTGAATAGTGATAACCGCATCCTTCAAGACACCAATGGGCATTACCTTCATCTTGTTCACCATATACAACACATTCGAAGATGGCGATAATGAGCCTTCCCATTTGATGTCATGCATCCAAGGTGAGAGCATTGACTTCCACTGTATGTATCAATTAGAATATTTCTAAGAAGCCATCCATCTACAATAGCATTTAAAGTGATCTCTTTGTCATAGTCAAGGCTTTGGGGAGGAAGGTTAGCATGTAGAACTTGCCTCTTGTGCTCTCCTCCGTGTGTGGTACCTTCTCCTGTAACCATTATCCTAGCAAGGGAATGATATTCTCTTGCCTTAACATCTTGCATACTTTCCTAACCTCATCCAAATCCTTCTATGGAGCCTCAACATTCTTCCTTTTCTCTGATTTCCTTGATTTCTCCTTTAGACATTGGATCTCTCCTTGTAGACTCCGAATCACATCCATAGTCTCTTGATACACCTATTTTTGATTAGTAGGGTCTAGCTACTTCTCATGTACCACTTATTTTCTTGTAACCATTTTTCTTTATCTTGGTATCTTCCTGGTGCGTACATGACCTATGCTCATGTTGTCACTAGTACAGGGTTTTAGTCATGACTCATGTGCCACTCTTAGCATCCACCGTGAGTCGACCTTATTTATGCTTACCATCCCATCACCTTTGTCTTTCTAGTGCTATTGGCTCATGTCCTCAAACAACTCAGGGACCTCTTCATAATTATGTTTCTTTCCACACCACGAGCATTGAAATAGATCAAGAAACTCACGCTTATAATGCTCTTTAGACCCGCAATTATAGTAGGTTCCTCGCAGAACTCAATTATTCCTCCACGGTTGCCACGACCACTAAATAATCCATGAAACCTCTTCCACATGCTCCTCCAGCTTGCACACCCTTCATAATGGTGATTATCATCCTTAGAACTACTTGCAAGGCTAGTTTGGCACACACCAAGATTAATGACATCATGTATCTGATCAATTAGCCTACAATATTTGGTGTCATGGGCCATAGAGGTACATATATTACAATAGTAAGACACATTCTTACATATTTCATAACATAATGATCCCTATGGAAAATATCATAGTCCACTATCATGGCATGTATTGACCTTTGAGGAAAACTTTATTTTGTGTGCCCCTCTATCTCACAATCTGTGCACCATAGACCACTACGAGTCTCATGCGTTGAGTTTGCAGAGATAGCTTCTCTAGCTTCTTTTCCATTATAGCAATCTAAGCCTCAAGGAAGGGGCTAACACCAAGTATCTATGCTTTGAATAACCTCAATGTGCAGGGTACCCTCCAAATCCTCATGTGGGTCCATGATTGTATTGTATGAAAGTGATCTTTTAAATGGTGTTATTAATCCTCCAAAAAACCATTGAACATCTTTGAGTAGAATGAATATCATAAGATAGCTTTGACAAGAGAGTTTTAAACCATATGTCATATTCCATCACAGTCTCTACCATTCCCTATTGGATCTTCTTCAAGGTGCTAATGCACTTCTGCTAAAACTCAAAGATAGGGAATTTAGCTAAAAATTCATTCCATAACACAAGGTGTAGTCTATAACCGTATGATAGGGTCATATCAGTAACAACTATGCATTCACCCCTATAATGTTGTTGCAAAGTAACTTTCCTTTCACTCCAGGTAGTGATCCCCTTTATGCTCCATAGTAATTCACACTTGTGTATGTGCTCTACACCATCCCTAAAACCCTTATAACGGTAGATGTAAAGACATCGCAAAAAAAAAATACTTTCAATGGTGGATGAAGCCCTTGTCCTCTTGATCTAGAACCTTGATTCCTCCGGTTTTTCCCCCATGACTAGATCCACTAGATCCACCAGTCTTATGCCTCATGATCAACCAAACCCACTTCTAGATCTACCAAACCCACTAGGTCGTTATCCCGTAGCTGGAAATGGGCCTAAAGTGGTCGCGCCTAGCATTCCTAACATCCCACCGAACTATTTTTCCGATGGTTTATGATATTTCTCTACTACCAAATGTGTATCCCATGCCACTCCAAGAGGTGATACCCAAACTTTGTGTATTTACACTTTTCTCAAAAAATCCATTCAAACATAAGAATTTTTGTGTGGCCACAGATGTCTCAAATGAGAAGTTATACCTCCTAGGTGTAGATCAGTCATTTCCACCAATACCAACCTGGGTTAGAACTACTTGTTTCTTTATTTGGAAAACTAAGTGCTAAGGTTTAGTCACCAGGTGGGTTTAGATTCATACCGACAACTCTCCTTTCTCCATGTGAAGAAATATCATCAAAAGCTGAAGGGGTTTCTCTCCTGCACTTGCCAAGATGGGGTAATATAAGCTACTTAGGTTCCATGTCCTCTATGTGAACCTCAATTCCTTCCCACAATGTCTACCTCCATAGATCCATCACTCCCACAACCTCACATTGTCTAGCCAACTCCCTTTCACATGCTTCACTATACTTGAGTCATCTCTCTTCCCTCTCCTTTTCCACCATAAGGTATGTCATCTTCCTCCACCCTATTTTCCTCACCCAATGCTTAGAGAAGCTTAGCCAGCCATAGGAATGCCTCCAAACTTAGTGTAATGATCAAGATCTTCATAGCCAATGGGATAGCTCACAAAAATGATCCTCTAGGTTCCCTTAGGAACTCAAACTCAACAACCTCTAGATAGGAATACATAGAAATGGCATATTCCAGGGTATAATTGGTTAGCACTCTTTTCCACTAGTGATCAACAACATGTGTCTAAGTCAAATCCACATCCTGTAGCCTCTGGTAATCATCTTGGGTCCACACATGTGATATATAGTACCAGCTTGATTTGGATGCATATGCTTGAAAAGAAATTCATACAATTCTACTAAAAACAACAAACAAAGGTCTCATACAACTCATGATATAGGTTTTCTTCTACCCACATGTGTTTATCAAACTCAAGTCAAATACTAAATCTTTGAGAAAAATCATCCTCCGTGCTCTTAAACCATGCTTCGACACTTTCCAAGTTCAAGCATTTTGTCATCATGTATCATCCTCACAACAAATTCAAAAAGATGTCGCGACAACATAACCAAGATGTAGTGATTATTATGCCCTTAGAATAACCTTCTAATCCCTTACATGCCAACCTATCACCCAACGGTGCTAGGCACTCACCTAAGGAATGTGCGGGTGATGAGACCGTCCTTTATGTGAGCATTATGAGAATATGTTATCATGATGATAGATTAAGTGCGAACGATAAATGATCATGAATACATTCTAAAAGCATAGGATGAGTCATTACACCAACATACCCATTTAGATAATAAAAGAAACATCATACAAATAGTAGATCTGATCCATAACATAAATAAAAAGGCACTAGGGTTTACACCCATGAACAATATATTTAGAATAGAACCATATATTCATGTTGATCATAGTTTAGTAACCACATTACATTCATAAGAGCCATAACAGACCAATATAGAGATCTAACTCAGGTATCAATAGTTCTAGCTATTCTCCTTATTACAAAAATTTAGCAAACCCATCCCCCTAGATATGTTAACATTCCTATAGTCCTCTAATGAGAACCCCAACCCCTAGAACCTCCTATTATTTCTGCGAGCTTCACCTTTCATCCTCTCTATGATGATCCTAAAGCTTCCCCTCATTGACCCATATGGTGATGCTCTCTCCAAAATGGTCCTCTCCCCTTTCTTCTACCTAAGCATCTCTATAAATAGGTTTAACACCCACCGCCATGCCTTCCTTTAGGATCAAATTAGTTGCCAAGTGTTAAGGTGGTCCTCTAATGGAGCATGCTTCTTCTAATCCGAGCTCTCCACTTTCTACAATGATGTCTTTCGGGAATGTTCCATGCATGGAATATTCTTTCCTTGACCACCAAGTCATCAAGCTGGCACCTTATCCACTCAACACACCTAGTCAGTCACATTTTTCCTCAATTACCTTTTAGAAATCCAAATATGATTAATTCTTGAAATCCTTTGCTCGCCTTGCACACATGCCGTGGTTTCTACTAAGCCCTTCTAAACCCCTATCCTATGTGCTTTTCCTTATGTTCCCATCCTCTTTATTGGTCCTACACTTGCACACACTTTTTGGGACTTAGTCAATACTATGAGGCCCAACACTCATAAGTCCTAGAACCATATCACTCCCTTTACAATTCCTAACATCACTTAGAATGGTGATAATATCAAAGGACATGGTCTTGCATGACCTAGGAAATGATGGATGCATATGTGCAAGGGGTTACACTTGGTTCATGGATAAAGAGAGGAGAAATCCCTCAAGAATGCCCAAGACCCTTCGTAGGTGTGAGTTCTATGAAGGGTATTCAGATGTGATCACCCTCCTCTACGGGGTGATGGGAGAAGTGAACACAAGAGAATTCCAGTGGATGGGCTCGTTCATCTTTTTGTCACTAAAGGAAAGAAGAGAATTGATTGGGGGAAGATCATCGTGACAATCAACATCTATAACTACTCTAGGTGCCCATGATGAATAAGTTTCACATAACTTATTACTTATTCTATCTTCTCTTTAGCTCAAGGTCATTCAAAGGAATGATTCTCACGTAAGACATTGCTTGCCAAGGTACCCGCACATGAGAAACTTCCGTAATTGGTGATTGAGGAAAGCCATGGGAAATTCCCTCACGTGAATGATGAATTCACGATGTATGTGGTCTAAAACTTAAAAGGTGATTTGGAGCCTAGGATGTCACCACAAGTGACATCCCAAATCAAGAAGTATGACTCTTACTTAATCTAGTTCTCGACCTTCTCCTACCTACTTGTTGTTGGATTCGACTAAGCTCCACTAAGGTTGCCCAAGTACCTTAGCGATCAAATTGTATTATTTTAGCTCGTAGGAAAATCATACGGGTAAAAAATAGGCTCGGGAGAAGAAAGAAGAAGTTGATCTCATTTCCCGCCTCTCTCGGAGTAATCACATGTATGAATACAAATGATGCATCGCATCTAGAGGCTTCCTTTTCTCATTTGATTATGCATTCCTATGTTTTTTAGGCCTAACTTCAACATCCGATATGATCTTGACTCTTTCCATAATCTAGACTTACAACATGAGCCACAGTTCAAGGACTATTAGGCCAATTGTGCTAATGAAATTGAAGTATGGGAAAAATCCTAAATGAGGATGATAGTCAATGAAATGAAGAAATTCAAGTTCTCTTGGTACGAAGACATCTTGTAGGATGATGAGACAAAGATGTATGATCTTGAGTACATTGTTTCACCATTTTCTTTATGTTTTTGAATGACAAGAAAGATAGGTTTATGGGATAAGAGGAATACCTCTTAAATGGGTTAGTTGAACGTTGATTTACAAGCTATGACTTCTTGACCCAATGCCAATTGTGAGAGCTTCCTTTTGGCTGGGAGGAACTACCTAAAATAGAAAACAAGACCACAAAAGAATAGTTAAATAATATATGATAGTGGACTGCCTAGCGTGTGCTAGATCTGAGAAGTGTGATACTCCCTAGATGGTCACAATCTACTATTTAAAAAAATTAATGCAAGAAATAAACAAAGTCCTTGTATTTGATATGATTTAGGTATCGCATTCAATCACAATAAGAAAATATAATATAATAGGTTAGTAAATGTCGTGGTACCGAATTGGTCGGGTAAGTTAGGTTCAGGTTACTTAGGTAATTTGGTAAAAGGTTGTTTGGTTAAGTTATTGGCACAAGGTATGAAAAAAGAACACCGATGTCAGTTTGGCATGACCGGTGATGGTTTATGAAAAACCGATGATGGTTATGGGTAACCGGTGTTGGTAAGGTTGGGGTGTACGAAACTCCAAGAGAGCTAGTTGCAAGGTTTGATCTGGGATTTGATAGAGATGGTAGGGTGGATAAGGAGGTTTGTAGAAGTCTCGGGTGTATTTAGGGATGAATAATAGGTGAGGATGGGTGATTTGGTAGTGTGGGTAAGTAAATGGTTGGTGAGGGATAGGAGAATGAGGATGTAAAGTGTAGATTAAAAGCTACTAACTGAAATAATAATGTCGATTAGGGATACACTTACTCGACGATGTAGTTTGGATGGCTGAATGATAATTATAGTTGATCAAAAGAATGGTATTTAGAACCATAGCAGTGAATCTGGAATGCTTCGTGAGTGCAATGCTTCGGATTTGTCTGGTGTTGGTTTGTGAATGTCTAGATGCATGAAGGGATGTTGGTTTTGCTTACGTGTAGCTTTGATCTCTCTCCTTTGGTCCAAAATGTTCCAACCCAAAAAAACGGTTTCTAAGGTGAATAAATGGTAATCAACGGTGGTTTTAAGTTGAACAACGTTGGTTTAGGGTGACTGGCATTGGGTAAGGCAAGATTCCATAGGTTTACTAAAATTGGCGAGATCTCACCTCTTTTAGCTCAAGTTTTTCCTTTCTTCTCGGATGTATAACAAACATTATGTTTTTATGAGTGGGAAGGTGGTTAGAGGGATAGTAGGCATTGATTTTTAGGGTTAAACTAAGTCTTAGTTAGTTATGGAAACATGCCAAGAATAGGTCTAAGGTGAGGTGGCTAGGTGAGGTGGAAATTAGCTTAATTAGAATAATTAAGTAATGTATATTGTGAGGGTGGGTATTAATTTAATTAAGTTAATTAAAATAATATTAATGTGGGGTGAAAGGGGCCATGGTTAGGTGAATATGTTTGAGTTGGTTATTCGATGGGAGGCCAAGGGGAGTGTGACCCAATTTTGGTGTCTACATTTTGCCCCTTTTTGTTGTGTAGCTTGTATTGGTAGGTGACCAAAAAAAATAAGATGTGGTTTCCCCATGTATGGGTGAAGGTAATGTTTCCATAAGAGTGGGTGGAGGTAACCCCCTCAAACTAGGAACTAATGAGGTGAGAAAAGGAAGTGGTGAGTGGTTTGATAAAATGAGGAGGTGGGTGGTTTGAGAAAAGAGTGTTAGTTGTGAGAAGGTGATGGTCGAGGGTATGGTGATTATAAGAGGTAGGGTGGGTGATTAGGTAGAGAATTCAAATGTACACACACATTTTTAAATTCCATGAGATACTGGGGTTTCTCAACATAACAAATGTATGTTATCTAGGTCGTAAAGGTCATCCAAACAAGGGTTGAGGTGATTCGGTATCTGTGGTAAGGATATAGTGTAGAAACACAATAAAGGTTAGGTGCGGGAACATGCGGGTGTGGTTCAAAGTACATCCAAAAGGTCAAGGTTTGTTTGGATAATGGTCATGACCATAGGCAAGGTAAGGCTATTAGGATAAGCAAAACATGTACCATCATCACAAGATGTAGCAGAGATGAAGACATGGGAATATCCACTTAATCAACGGTGAAGTAGGTAGGTTTGGGTCGAGGTAGGTGGAGGCAAAACAAAGAAATGGGGTAAAGGTCAAATTGGGAAAAAAGGGAAATGGGCAGGGGTCAAAGGTAGTGACATTCGAACACACGCACACATATAAACTATGGCATAGTACAAGGGTGAAGATCTTATAAAGTCTACGTCGTCCAAGGTCGATAGGTCTATTCAAACATGGTTGAAGTGAGTGCAGTATCGAGGGTAAGGATATGGTGTGGAAACACAACATAGGTCGAGTGTAGGAATGTTTAAGTATGTTCGGTACACCAAAGGTTGGGTTAGGATAAACAACACGACAATAGGCAAGGTAAGGTTGGTAGGAAAAACAACATGGGTAACAACTCTACAAGGCATAGCGAGCACATGGGTTCAAAGGTCACAAACAATGTTCCGGTCAAGGCATGGGTGCGAGATGAGGCTGGGTAAAACAAAAGGTCTCGTAATGTAATTTACGATGGGTGTAGGCAAGATTTGTGGGAAGTTAGGTGGCAATAAGGGTGAGTAAGGTCAACAAGGTGGTGGGAAGAGTAAATTTTGGGTGGAAATGAGGAAAGGGTGTTGATAAGAGTAAAAATGGTAACCAATGCCACTCACGTTTAACAACTCATGGTCTAGGTAAATTGACAATGGTTTTCTAGGGCACAAGGCTAATGTTGGTGTAGGTATAAGTGACCATGGTTTGCTAGGTCACATGACCAATGGTGGTCCAAGTATAACCGACGTCGAGGTTGGGGTGGGGGTTTAAAAGGAAAAATATGTATTAGATGGATTCATTTACAGGTGTTGTCTTTTGGGAAAATGACATAGACCGAACACATTATGCTTTGTTGAGAGGAAAGGAAAAGGGACACTATCCCATTGAGGTGGAGAGATCTAGTTGGATAGAGGAGCTAGCTAGACAGTCCATGAGATCGAGGTGGAGCGAGGTGATTGGTGGAGATATTGGAGGTAGATTGTGGCATGGAAGAGGTGGGAGAGGGTTTGGGTGGACCACCGGTGTAGGGATGTATGTGCCACCATGCCGATGAGACCATGATGAGGTAGGTTCTTAATTTTTCGTATGGAAATAAAATAGGGTGATATGTGTATGGGTTTTTAGGTAGGGAAATATAATTAAATTTTTGGGTAAAATTGGTGAAATGGGGAGGTGGGAGTGTTTCACTCGGAATGTTTCAGCTTCACGGGAATAGATTTGCTTCTATCCTTTCATTCCTTTTAGAAACAAGATGAGGTTAGGGTTAGGAGGAATAATTGAATGTCGAGATGGTGTGCGCGTATCAGAGAGAAAGATCGGGTTGATCATGAGAACTCCTTTTGTCTTGGAAGGACTACCTGCAAATAAGAACACAAGACCACAAGATTTTGATTAAACAATAAATGAGGAAACTGCCTTGGGCCCAGGAAATATAAAACTTCCTTTCGAAGGTGGTCAGTTCCCCTGCTAATATGAATTAACACAAAAGACTGCAAAATATCAATTAAATTGTTTCGTTGAACTGGGTAGGGGAAAGGCTGGTTTTCTGGTTTTGATCAGAGGAACCGATGCCGGTTACTGATAACCGATGCCGGTTACTAATAACCGATACCGGTGGGTTCTAGGATCTTCTTAGTAGCTATGGTGTTTTGTAAGGCTGGTTTATGGATGATATTAGGAAATGGGATGATTAGAAGCAAAAGAATAACAGTTAGATGCAATGACACGTTGGGTAGTAGATTCAGAGACGGATTTAGGAGGACTGAAATTCACAGAGCATAAGAAATGTTATAACAGAGGACATGCAAGATATGACTTACTGGTTTTGGCGAAGATGCAAGTTGATATCCTCTACTGCAAGCACTTCTGGTTTCTTCACTCGTCTCTGCTTGGTTAAGTGAAGATCTGGACTCTGTTTTTCGCTCCCAAATGATCTCTATTGATTCAAAATCATTCGACTGATCTCCCAAAATGAAATTCCGATCCGTTGTTTTGGTTTGGGGAGCCCATTTACAGGGAACCGATGGCGGTTACGTAACCGACGGCGGCGGTCGAGTAGGAACCAGCATCGGTAAGGAAAAAGTAGGCTATTTTTAGTAAAATAGCCCACCTTCCCCGCTTTTCTCCCGAGAGATCGCCATGCGGGCTTGGTCAAGTGGCTAGAAGGTCGGCTTTGGGTGCGAGCAAGGAGGCATTAGTTATGGATGTGAGTCTAGACCAAGTCATGGGTCTTAATTAGGTTAGTTTAGGTTAGGGCTAGGTCATGATGAGGTGGCAAAGTGAGGTGGCGGGTAAGGTGATGTGGATTTATCAATTATAAGGTAATTAATAAATAATTGTGTAAAGTTTAGGTAATGAGGTTAGGATTTGCAAAATGGGATGCGGGTCACAAGGGGTCGTAAGACACGAATTTGGTGTCTACATTAGCCCCTTATGTCGTGTAGCTTGTTCGTAGAAAGTGCGCGGACAATAATATGAAGTGGTTTCTCATGTTAAAGATATAGGTAATCCCCCTCAAATCTATCGCCGATTGAGTGAACGGGAAATCAGGGATAGGGTTGATAAAGGGTACATGTTGTAGAGAGGATGGTAAGGTGGTGGGGTAGGTCCAAGGAAGTGACGATGTTGAAATGCAATAGACGACGAGGGTACATGATTTGACAAGCAAACCAGCAATGTGTAGGCAAAGGTCGATAGTTTATCCAAACAAGGGTGATATAATCCTGGTATCCAAGGCATAGGAAGTAGCTCCAGGGTATATAACAGGTGAGGTACAGGAACGTTTAGGCATGTTCGGCAGTACCAAATGGTTGGTTTGGTTGAGATAAACATCACGGCCCAGGTCTCAGGCAAAGTTGGTCGACATGATCAAGTCAAGGACCCTAATCATGCTAAAACACGAACATGTGAGCTCGATTGAACAAAAGGTACATGATGGATGGATAAAATAAAACGTTGATTGTGGGTATGGTATTGAAGTGATACGGCCTTGGGTCAGGCCAAGTGGTTGGGCGGTGGCCCTGGGTCAGGTCATAAGGGTAGAGTGAGGCCTTGGGTCAGGTCAAATTGTTAGGGCGAGGCCTTGGGTCGGGCCGGATGGGTAGGTTGAGGCCTTGGGTCGGGCCGGATAGGTAGGTTGAGGCCTTGGGTCGGGCCTAATGGTTAGGGCGAGGCCTTGGGTCGGGCCGAATAGGTAGGTTGAGGCCTTGGGTCGGGCCTAATGGGTAGGTTGAGGCCTTGGGTCGGGCCAAATGGGTAGGCGAGGCCTTGGGTCGGGCCGAACAGGTAGGCCGAGGCCTTGGGTCGGGCCTAATGGGTAGGCCGAGGCCTGGGTCGGGCCAAATGGGTAGGTTCGAGGCCTTGGGTCGGGCCAATGAGTAGGTTGAGGCCTTGAGGTTGGGCCGAATGGGTAGGTTGAGGCCTTAGGTCGGGCCAAATGGGTAAGTTGAGGCCTAGGTCGGGCCGAACAGGTAGGCTGAGGCCTTGGGTCGGGCCAACAGGTAAGTAGGCGAGGCCTTGGGTCGGGCCAAATAGGTAGGTTGAGGCCTTAGGTCGGGCCGAATAGGTAGGTTGAGGCCTTAGGTCGGGCCGAATAGGTAGGTTGAGGCCTTAGGTCAGGCCGGACAAGTGAACAAATGGTGTGCAGCAAAGGTGGATAGAGGCGATATTGGTGAAAAAGAGGCAAGGAGTAAATAAGGGCAAAGAATGGGGTGAAAGTTGGGTAGAGAACCGATGTCGATTCTGCATGACCGATATCGGTTAAGGGACCGATACCGGTTCCTTAGGGCAAAATGAAACCGATATCGGTGAAAGGTGAAAAACCTATAAAAAGAAAAATACGGCTTGTCATTGTCACTTTTGTTATTTGCAAACCAAATCGACTTGTCTGATGTGGAGAGTTGGGATTAGAGGCTTGATTGAGTGAGGTGGAGCTATTGTATTGGCGGAGAGAGTTGATAGTGGGCCCGATTAAGGAGGAGGCAGCAGTTGATTGGCCGGGGACCCAGCAGATCAGGATTGGAGCCATGGCACAGGCAAGAGGAGCTGGGGGTTGGACCAGCTGGACCGCCACCACCCATCCCACCACGACGACGTGTCGTCGTTCGGGTAGATTCGAAACTCTTTAATTTGGTGATTTGGTTGTATTATGCTAAATTGGGGGTTTGGGTAGGAATTAACCTTTTTTAGGAAATAATGAGAAAATGGAAATGATTTGAAAAAGGGAGAGGGTAGATAGGCTAGATAGGCTAAGGTGGGTAGGTGGGTAAGTTTTTAGGGTATTTGGGTGGGTAGATGGGTAGAAATAGGTAAAAAAATGGGTTTTGGGGGCCGCGCGGGGGTTCGGCTCCGGGAGAGGACAGTGACCGATGTCGGTCACTAAGCGACCGGCATCGGTCGCAAAATTGTAGGGAAAGCGATGTTGTGACCAAGCGTGGCCATGTATATGGCTCGGTGGCTTGGTGGGTTTTGGGTTTTTGGTTTTGGGTTGGGTTTGAGGTGGAAGTGGGAGAAGGTTTTGTGGGGTTGGGTTGTGGGTTTTGGGTTGGGTTTGAGGTGGAGGTGGGAGAAGGGATTGGTGTAGGGTTGGGTTTTGGGTTTTTGGGTTGGGTTTGAGGTGGAGGTGGGAGAAGGGTTTGGTGAAGGGTTGGGTTGTGGGTTTTTGGGTTGGGTTTTGGTTTTGGGTTGGGTTTGAGGTGGAAGTGGGAGAAGGGTTTGGTGTAGGGTTGGGTGTGGGGTTGGGTTGGGTTTGAGGTGGAGGTGGGAGAAGGGTTTGGTGCGAGGGTTGGGTTGTGGGTTTTTTGGGTTGGGTTTGAGGTGGAGGTGGGAGAAGGGTTTGGTGTAGGGTTGGGTTGTGGGTTTTTGGGTTGGGTTTGAGGTGGAAGTGGGAGAAGGGTTTGGTGTAGGGTTGGGTTTTGGGTTGAGAAGGGTTTGGTGTAGGGTTGTGGGTGGGTGTGGGTTGGAGGTTGGAGAAGGGTTTGGTGTAGGGTTGGGTTGCATGTGTTTTGTTTGGGTTTTGTTTTTGTTTGTTGGTTTTGGGTGGGATGGTTTTGGGTTTTTAGGGTGGTAGGTTACTAGAGGGGGTGGTAGAGAGTCGGGGGGATAAAAAAGGGTGTTTAGATGATAAAGTAGATGTTGTAATAAAGAGTAGGTCTAAGGATGTGGGTTGGTTTTGCAGGCACGTCAGCAGTTGACGATGTGGGATAGGATGCCCCCGCTGTTGGTGTGCGGATGAGGCCACACGTATCTGCGGCTCATTGGGCCATCATGCGCGAGGTGGGACTCGGTGGAGTCCAGAGGTACAGAGCGATAGAGAGAGATCACAGCCTGATGGTCGCCCTCATCGAGAGATGGGATCCGGCGACCAATGTGTTCCATCTCCCGACTGGGGAGATGACCGTCACATTGGAGGATGTGTATCGCATCCTTCGGTTACCTATCGAGGGAGAGGCAGTCTTCCAGGTAGATTCAGAGATTCAGCCATGCCATGGACAAAGATACGCAGTTTTTGGGGATGCAGCCACGCTACGACCTACCATAGCGCGAGTATCGGGTACGGTGACATGTACCGTGCGCATCGACACGAGACACGACTGGCTGTGTTGATGATGGTTGGGATCACCTGCTTCGCCCTCCCGGACTCAGAGGGAGGCCGCTTCCCACGAGCATTGATGGGGGTGCTGCTTGAGATGGTGGAGGAGCACACCTGTTACGCCTGGGCACCAGTATATCTGGTGTAATTATACAGGGAGCTATGGGGCTATCGCCGGAGGAGGTGATTCGGTATTTGTTCTACATTTTTGTTGCATTGTTGGGCATACGAGCACATCGTATGCATCAAAGCCAAAGAGGGTTACCCAGCAAAGAATGTAGGCCACAGGTCATATACCGATATGGTTTTCGTGAGGTGGTTGGGGTCGGGCCAGCCCACGAGCGCTTGTTGCAGTCGGGATGTGGCATACTATAGACATTTGCTAGAGGGCCTTACAGCAGTAGACATTGTATGGAGACCCTACAGAGGTCACCATCCTGGCAGAGGAGCCCGCTTACAGTTGCGCCTAATCCAGTACACATTCTGGATAGCAGGACGGAGGCCAGGAGAGTACGAGCGGATACCCCTGGAGAGGGTACGCAGGCAGATGGGGCTGCGACAGGACGAGCCACCTCCCTTCCCTCAGTACAGAGAGATGATGTAGAGGCCCCACTGCCTGCACCACAGCCTTTGGATCCAGATTGGGTAGCAGAGAGGCCAGCAGGTGAGGGTGTAGATGATGCTGGGTGCACGGGAGCATACAGGGTGTGGTGGGCTGGGCAGAGAGCAGCCAGGATAGTACCGCCTGCACAGCCAGACTTGGCTGCAGTGATAGGAGAGAGAGATCAGCTCAGGGGTCAGGTGCAGCTCTTACAGGGGCAAAGCTAGCTACGGCAAGACAGTACGTATAGGTGTCTTACAGGCAGCTAGCCCTGAGCTCAGCACAGCACAGCAAAGACCACCACCAAAGACCACAAACACAGCAGCTGTGCACAGAGCAGAAGAAGACAGTACACTGCACCACGCATCAGCCATGTGCACCACCAAAAGCACTCAAAGACAGCTGGGGGCATTGGTCAAAGGTGCAGGGACCAGCCCAGCCTCCGTCAAGTGGCTCGAGAGCGCTATATGGAGGTTAGAGCAGAGGCCCGATATTATCGTGGATATCTTGATGGCACCGGAGTCGAGTATCAGCTTGCAGGCAACAGATAGCGTAGACCTCTCACACCCAGAGATCTCGTGGAGGTGCAGCCACACCGGCGTGTCCGTGACGGGCAGGAGGCGAGAGGCACCACAGGACCACTGGGGGAGGTGCCGAGGGCGGTGGGGAGAGCTAAGAGATCCAGACATGGTGTATTGATAGATGGGCACCTGGTCTCGCGAACCGGTGTATTGACAGAGGCCTCGCGTGCCTATGTATTATTCATATATTCATTCATTCATTTATTGTATACCGGCCTGCGAGCCGAGTAGGGGTTATATAGTGGATACCGGCCTGCGAGCCGAGTATATATCTATTTTTGATACGAGGGACCGGCCTGCGAGCCGAGTCGAGATTTTTTGACAGTTATTGCGGCCTGCGTGCCGGCTTTGGTGGATTATGAGATCACAGAGGCCCCGATGTAGGGCACATTGTATTTTTGAAAATTTGTATATATATAGAGACGATGTTTTGATCCACATGCAGTGTTCAAAATGTGTTTAAATATTTTGTTAATGGTTGGTAATATATAATGTATGATAAGTTTTAGTTGACATGTTGATAGATGGATGATGTTGATGTTTTTGTTTTTGCACGTATATATGAATGACAGGTTATGTGATGAATTGTTGGTTTTGTGACATTGTGATATATGTAACTGATGAGTTGGATCCAAATGATGTATAGATTGATAGTTGCTTGATATCCGTAGTTGATGGTTTGTGTATTTGTATAAAATAAATGATGTTAATGAAAGTGTAATGCTATATGTGGTGGATGAACAAATGTGGTAAATTGTGTTGTTTATGCAGGAAAAGAGGCGGGCGCGACAAAAATTTAGGTGAGAAATGAAGAAAAGAACGCTCCGTTGAGAAAAGATAGGTGTAACCGATATCGTTAAGCTAAGGAACCGATATCGGTAGATGATGATAGACCGATATCGGTTAAGTAACCGATACCGGTTATTTAGGTATGAGCTTTTCTAAAAATAGAAAAGCTAGGGTGGCAACTTAAGTTTTAATTTTAGAGCCATGCAAGAGGTTAAATACGCGAACGCGATGCTTTTTGACGACTGAGACAGGTATTTGCATGAGAGATTTGAGTGATAAGGAGAAGAGAGACAGGAATTTGTATGAGAGATTTGGGTGATAAGAAAAGAGACTGGGAAGGTGAATGCGATCGGAGATTCAGAAAGTAGAAAGGTGAATTTGAAAAGAGTGGTGATAATGGCAGGATGAGGAGAAACATCCAGCAGGCAGGGACAAGAGGGAAGACAAGGGCCACCTCAAGCTACTGCAACCCCAGAGGTAAATGTTTTGGTTGTGATTTGATTTCTGCATGTTTTGTGAATAAGATGGGGGAGAGTATGTGGGTAGATATGAGAAAGAAAAGATGATAACAAGAGTTATAAATGAGGTGAGTGTTACGTGGTAGGTAATCAAGGGTTTTGGGTATGTCTGTGTATACAGAGAGGAATAAACGAGCAATTTATTGTCGTAGGTGGTTGTTTAGGCAAGGTGTATGAAAGTAACAGTGACCGATATCGGTTAGGGATAACCGTGATCGGTTAGGGAACCGTACCGGTTAAGCTATAAACAATACCATTCTTCGAGGAATTTTAATTTTAGAAAAACCCGTGGTGATTTGATTTATTGAACGGCTATTTGTTTTTGTAACGTATGCAGGCAGAGGCGGGGATAAGGATGAATGATAGTGTACCGGCGCTGCTGTCACGGATCCGAGCGGATGTAACACCAGCGGAATGGACATTGATAAATCGTTTGGGGTTAAGTGGAATCCGTTATTATTCACGAATCGCACGTAATCATGGTATGTTACAGGCGTTGATTGAGAGATGGAATCCCGAGACAAATACCTTCTATCTGCCAACAGGGGAGATGACAAAGAATATGGAAGATGTGTTCTGATTTTGAGACTCCCTATTACAGAGAACCAAGATATCGTGCACTACCTAAGCATGGCATGGGGAGCGATAACAGAGTATTTGGTCCATACGCACGAGATTTGACACAATGAGGTTTATCCTTTACGTATGGGGTAATGTATGCAAGACACCCCGAGGAGACAAGGTTAAGAAGTGATATTAATGATAGTGTAGGGTATTATGCATTACCGAGGGCAGAAGGAGGAAGATTTCCAAAGGCATTGATGTGTGTTATCTGGGAGATGGTAGAAAGGAACGTTACGTTTGCATGGGCACCTGCATATTTGGCGGAGCTATACAGGGGTTTATGGGCTTGTAGGTGAAATCACAGGACGACGCTGGATTGTTCATACTTATTACACTGTTGGGCCTATGAGCACACTGTTTGTGTGCGACCAATAGGCCAATCCCTCCAGGCAGGAGAGACCGGAGTACAGAGGTTGGGATTCAGACGATGGGTCCAGACAGAACAAGAGGCAAGATCTCAGGCCGTGATGGGTGACATTGAGTATTACAGGCAGGTATGGGAGAGAGTGACGGTTGCGGATATCTGTTGGAGGCCTTACGGGAACTATATGATAACAGAGAGCATAGCTGAGGAGTTAAGGGGTGTAGAGCGAATGAGGTGGATCGCGGGGCACAGGCCAGGTGAATATGAGAGGATTCCTATAGATCGCGTGCGGCGACAATTTGGATTTGTGCAGGATATACCCCTGGCTTATAGACCATATATGAGGATCGACGCCGAGGCAGCATTCTCACCTCCCCGGCCAACACCTCCAGAAGGGCCTGAAGAGGTAGCAGCCGATCGCAGGGTAATGGATGCAGGAACGACAGAGGCCTATAGATTATGGTGGGTAGCAGAACTGCGAGGTGTACGTGAGCGCCCTGACATAGCGGTGATTACAGCAGAGAGGGATCGTCTGCAGCGTTTGGTTCAGCAGCTCCAAACGCAGGTGAATGAGACAAGAGGATTGTTAGTGGTTGCGGAGTCACGGGTGGAGAGACTAGAGGCTGGAGTCCTCCATGCGAGAGGGTGTATTCATATGTTACAGGAGAGATTGGCAGATCAGTGGGCGGTACCAATAGCCGTGGTACCTTTGAGGACAGAGAGGCCCGGTGAGAGGGGTCGACGATCATGATCATCACCTAGTTCGGGATGAGGCGTGAGGGTCTGAGTAAATGTTAGCAAGGTATAAGAATAAATAAGAGTACCGACCTGCGTGTCGATGATAGAGAAGATGTATTTGTTTAACATCTAAATAAAACGAGATATGTATGTTGATTTGAGTTATAATAATAAGAATGTTTTCGTTTTGACTTTCGGTGTTTTGAAAAAGGATAAAGAGGAATGTGATTAAATAGAAATACACAAAAATATTTATATTTACCACACATGATAGGTTATGGTAGGGATGGTCGAGCTAACCTGGGAGACCCCATGTCTCCGAAGTGCCGCCTACATAGCCCTTGCACAAAGCAAGGAGGGGCCTCGTGATCGATGTAGTTCTCCTTAGGATCGAGAGAGGCGAATTGTGAAATTTGGTACGGTTTAGGCAATTGGTTGGTTGGTAAAAATATTAAGATTAGTAAAGGTAAGGTTGATGGTGTTGGTAATGAATTGGTGATGTTGTAAAAGGTATAAGGGAAGCGAAAGTTAGCCTACCCAAGTAGAAGGGAATCATGTCCTGATTAAGATCAACACACAATCCTAGATGCGAGGCAAAGCGGAAAGAGTGCTTCGTAGGTGAAAAGAGCTAAACAAACCACACAACATAGAACGAGCCTGAAGCCCTAGGTACCGTGCATAGACGAGAAGTCAATAGGTGAAAAGAGTTGTATGATCACAATATATCAGGTGTACGTCACGTCCCTTGAGTTTGAAACAGATGGTGAGGTGAGGTGGATGATATAGCTGAGGTACGGAGAACTCATTACAAAGTGAGTGTTCTGACAAAAGAGAACCTACCCTAAATAGACAAGTCCATGACTCAAAAGTTCTTCTGAATGAGGCTTTTATTTTATTGAATGTAGACTGATCGATGCGGGAAGTCTACAAGGGATATTGATTGTATTATTTTGAGGTCTTCACGGTCGATCGATGCGAGAAGCTTTCGATAAAGGTCGACGTGTATAGCTGTCCTTCGAGGGAGCAATCTATTTATAGTAGCAGCGTATATGATTTTAATGCATAGCTGTCCTTCTGGGGAGCAACTATATATAATAAGCAAAGCAATAGTTCGGCATATAGCCATGTCCTTCGAGGGAGCAGTCTATATTTAATTTAGATGACTAGATGTTCTTTTGGCGTGAAGCATCTAGTTTAGTAGGAAGTTTGACTCAAGAAAATCCCATAAGAATACGGCTTATTTTAATACTTTGAAGTCATGGACTAGACTAAAAAGGGGAAGGCATCATCAAGGGGAGGTGAGAATCAAACTATGTGAGCTTGATTGTTATTATGAGGTGTAGGAAACAGAGTGTATGTAGTGGTAAGTGAGCTTAAGGGACGAGCGTCAGGTAGATAAGAAGTGATATAACACTAATCTCAACAAGTAGAATGGTCGAAGATGCAAGGCATTAAGGAGTTTAGGCTCAGTTTACCATTAGGCTAAGCTAAACGATAAGTACCTGATCCATAGGTGTGAGTGATTATATAAGGCCCAATCCAATCGGGAGCAAATTTTCCATGTTTGCTCTTTCTAGTTTGGTTACATGTTGATTCTCTTGAGGACAAGATCACCAACCTTAAAGGTACGCTCATGAAGTCGCTTATCATAAGCACGTTTAATGTGTTTTGATAGATTTGAAGGTGATCAAGAGCCGTAAGACGGCGTTCACAAGAAGCTCCAATTGGGCTAACCGCTCTTGGCGGAAATCATCGCTGGTGAGAATATCCTCAAGAGATATTCTAAGGAGGGTATTTGTATTTCGAGAGGCAAAACAGCCTCTGCACCGTATACCAAAGAAAAGGTGTGGCATTAGTAGAGGTACGAATGCTAGTACGATAAGCCCAAAGGGCAAAGGGAATGTGATCGTGCCAATTTCTTCCGGATTCATGACAACTTTCATGAGGATTTTGGTTAGTGTTTTATTAGAGGACTCGGCTTGCCCATTGGCTTGTGGATAGTAGGGTGATGAGAAACTAAGTTTGATACCAAAGTTGTCACAAAGGTCTTGTAACAACTTGTTTTTAAAAGATTTACCATTATCTGTTATTAGGCGATGAGGAATACCAAAACGACAGATAATGTGATGGTTAATGAACTGACAATTTTTTTCTTTTTTGATTGAAATGAGTGGAATAGCCTCCACCCATTTTGTGTAATATTCGGTCGCTGTGATTATCCAACGGTGACGTTGTGAAGAGGTCGGGTGAATCTCACCAATAAGGTCTAAACCCCATTGTGAGAAGGGCCAAAGATCTCGAGCGACCTGGAGCGGGTGGCTAGGAGTATGTTGAAGGTTGGCATGTTGCTGACACATAACACAACGCTTAACATATTCGTAGAAAGTCATTATTGAGAGTAGGCCAATAATAACCAAGGTGAAGGATTCGTTGGCCACGGCAAGGCCGCTAAAATGTCCACCACAAATACCGTCATGGACCCGCTGGATGGTATGAGTGGCCTCCGCGCCGCTTAGACAAATGTCGAAGGAGGATGCCATCAAAGCCACGTTTATAGAGGAGTCCCCCATGACAACATAACGCGGAAACACTTTTAAGAAAAGAACGCTTGCCGCTACTAGTAAAGTCGTGTGGGAGGACAGAGATTGTAAGGTAGTTGTGAAATTGGTGGTACTGTATCCCGCGAACTAGTAGACACAATATTTATCATACAAACTACCGGGGTTGAATAGGATGGGACAAAAGTTGTTGGACCATGACGAATAATTCAGAGTCAGCTTGGTGTGGCGGGAATTTGTGAGGCTAAGAAAGCCATAGTGTCCACAAATTTGTTAGTGGAGCGTGGAATGGTTTGTATAGAATAGTGAGTAAATAAGGCTAGAAGTGAATCCACGTAGTGTTTGTATTTTTGAAGCTCCTCATTTTGCATTGGTAGATGCCCATAACTTGATTGACTACCAATTGAGAGTCGCCAAAATATTGATAGATTTGATACCTAAGTGCAGCGCAACTCGAGATCCAGAACAAGGGCCTCGTATTCCGCCTGTATTATTAGTGCAAGGGAAATCGAGTCGGAATGAAAGAGGCATAGGCTCAAGCGTCAAGAGGAATGAGAACAATGCCAGCCTCCTCCACCAGCGTTGGCATTTAGATCCATCAAGAAGAGGGTCATTTGATACGACTCTTCCTTGAGTGAAAGGGTGGCGATGAGTTTGTCGGGAATATAAAATTGGTAAATTGTTCCCTGTAAAGGGGCTTCCGCAAGTTGGTCTGCGATGGTTTGTCCTTTGATTGATTTCGTGTGGACGAACTCAAGGTCAAGGTCGGCGAGGAGCATGAGCCATCCGGGCGATGCGTTGGTTTAGATGAGGTTTGGCATACATGTAATGGATGGGGTCCAGTGTTGGTGATGACGAAAGTTTTGTGATTCAGAAGGTAGTGTCGGAGTTTGGTGGCCACGAATGATAGGGCTAGGCATAACTTTTCTATATGTGTGTACCTAGTCTCATAGTCCACCAAAGTACGACTTATATAATAAACGGCTTGTTCGCGATTCTCGAGTCACGATGTGCAAGCATGGCTCCTGGCGTAGTGGTCGGTGCAAGGAAAGGTAAAGGTAGAAAGGGCGGTCGTCTTGGGGTGGGATAAGCACGGGTGGTCGCAAGAGATAGGATTTGAGAGCTTCAAGGCTTGGTGACATTCTTCGCTCCATTGGAATGCAATATCCTTTTAAGGAGGTGATGGAAAGGTTGACACCGATCCGAGAGTTAGAGATGAAACGTCGGATAGATCGAGCTTACCTTGTAAACTACGCAATTGTTTGAGATTTTTGGGTGGGGGCATTTCTAGGATAGCTTTGACTTTAGATGGATCGACCTCAATGCCACGCAAAGAGACGATAAAGCCAAGAATTTTTCCTAAAAAGAACACCAAAGACACATTTCTTTGGTTAAAGGCGGATGAATATTGTAAAAGTGATCAAAAATAATGGTTAAAACATCGAGATGTTCACTACGATGTTTAGACTTGCCGAGAAGATCATCGACATAATCTTCAAGGATAGTGTGCATAATGTCATGAAAAATGTAGGTCATAGCCCGCCGATAGGTAGCACCAAAGATTCTTAAGGCCAAATGGCATGACATGACACGAAATGTAAGGTTCCCCAAGGAGTTATGAAGGCGTTTTATGTTGATTGGCAGGGGCAACCAAAATTTGGTCAGATCCTCGAAAAGCCATCCATGAGAGAGAGCATCTCATGACCTGCAGCTAGATCAACAAGTTGGTCAATGCTAGGTAAGGGGAAGTCATCCTTGGGGCAAGCGAGATTAAGATCTCGTAAATCTGCGGCATATCCGAAGTCCCCCTGTCCGCTTTAGTGACAGTGCACGATGTTAGAAATCCATTGAGGGTAGTCGATAGCGGATGAAGGAAACAGAAAGGAGTCGTTGAGCTCCTCTTTGACCAAGAGAGCAATGCGTGGATGCATTTTTCTCAATTTCGTTTGACTGGTCGGGAATCGGGGTTTAGGTGATGTTATGGATGGCAATGGTAGGATCAATTCCCGGCATGTCAGCGTAAGACCAATGGAAAGCTTGATTGCAAAGCACGGAGAAAGGTAGTAAAGGCGGCTTGTTCTCGATGTGTTAAGGATTGTCCAATCTTCACAATGTGAGGATCCTCCTCCGTGTGGATGTTGATTTCTATAGTAGATTCGTTCAGCATGGTTTGGGTTTCAGATGGTAAGGCTCGTTGAATATAAGAATCATCCGCGCCAAGGTAAGTGAGGATGGAGTCATCATCCTGGCATTCAACAACATTAATCAAAGGCGAATCCTCTTCGATCATGTCTGGATACAGAAGGGGAAGAGAAGATGGGTCCTCATTATCACGTTGATAAGTGAGAGGACCTATGAAGATAGCATTTATGAAAAAAAAAAGTTAGGAGGGATGGATTCAGGGTCTATAGATTCTGTGGGTGATGATGGCAAAGTGGGTGATGATGGTTTGGTAGGGGCGACGTCTTCTTCTTCTAGGATACAGCTGACAGGAGGTGTCTCCTGTGTAGGTGTTTCGGGAAAACCGAGACCACTGTGATCATTATGTTTACGGGTAGTCACGGGAATGAGTGTATGTCGGCCTTGTTCGTAAAGGCCAAAACCAAAGCCTTCCACGCACAAACAGTCAAGAAGGTGAGGGATGGAAACGACGATTTGTCAAGTATTGAAAATCGGATGGAAAGGAACCACACCAAGAGGAGGTTCAGGGGTAATGGGGATGCGTCAACACCCCCATATGTTAGGTTAGTGCGGAAATGGGGTGGTCCGTAAGAGATTACCTCCCCACGCGACGGTCGTAGGTGGATGTGCATGTAATTGTCCGTACTCCCGCGGGTAGGGAAAGAACTAACGTTATATAAGCGGTACCCCCAAGCATAAGGCACCTTGAAAAACATCTACTAAGGGGTCGGAGGTTGGAATGTTAAATGGAAGGGAAGTAGTTTTTGCGATGGTGGTTTCATCACCAAGGCGTAGGCGCGGTTGAGGTGGATGGTTGAGGTACATTCAAGAGGATGGTTGGGTTGAATGTATGGGTGTCTTGATTGGTATAAGCACATCGTTAGGGTGGTATAACATATTGCAGGTTTTAAAGGGGAGGGTCACTTACGGTGTAGGACTTCCCCTCATACTCAAATTTTATGCATCTATGTAATGTGAGGAACGCATCCCATGGCTCTGATCCAAGGACGACCCAAAGCAATATATTATATCGAACTCTCCTCCAAGACATAGAAGAGTTCGGGTAAAGTACGTGGTCCTACCCGAATGTTGAGGATCACGGTGCCTAAGGTAGAAGTAATAGCGTCATTGAATGACCGCAACATGATGGGGTTGGCACACATGCAACTAGAAGGGATATTCATTTGTTGGAAGGCTTTCAAAAGATGATGTTTAGGCTAGAACCCCCGCCAATCATAACACGACGTACCGAATGTCCCGGATGTAAGCGGAAATGAAAAGGGCAGGGTCAGGGTCTTCTGTACCAAAGTCAACAATTTCATCTTCAGAGAAACTGACTGCAGCAGCTTGTGGTATAGAGACAGAAGTGATTGGAGTAGTGGGCTGTTTAGTGAGAGAGGCAACGTGATCGGGTGTTAGAATGGAGGCGACAGGGTGGTTTCATTAGGTAAAACCTCTATCCTCAAGGATCTCAACGAGAGCTTGTCGATGAGATTCAGAAGTCCAATGAGATCATACAGTGTCATTTTTACTGGTGATCGGGTGAAGCCGTTTAATCATATTTCGTGGGCAATGCCATTAGAGATGGATAGGCGGGTCCGCGAATGACCACTTTAGGTGGTGGTGCACCTGGATGTTCGACGGAGAAAGAGATGCCGCAGTGTGTTTTCTTTTGCTTTCCCATTGTTTTTCTGCGCTCGAGTAGCAACACTAATCATATTAATCTCAGAGACCAGGAGATGAAGAAGATGATTGGGATAAATCATGGTCTTCAAGAGGTGGGGTCAGAATAATGATAGATCTTGGTGAGGGGGACAAGATGGTATAGGAGAGGGAATGGAAACTAAAGGTCTCTCCCTTCGTAAGTTGTCTTTCTTAACCTTTCTATCCGGGAGAGGTGATTGACGAAGGATGGCTTTTAGAGCTTTGCATCCCTCCACATCATGTCCCGTGTGCGGTGATAAGCGCAGATTTTAGACTCATCGTAACCCATAGGTCGGGGTTTAGACGGGTCATAAGGTCTAAGTGGAGGTAGGGAAATGGTCGATTCTCCACCAACATAGCAAGGATTTTGGCGTAAGATCCTTTGAGTGGGTCAAAATGGAAGAGGATGAGGGTATTGGTTGTGCGGGTTTTGGTAATGTTTGGGTATGATTGGTTCACACGGTGGTGGTTTAGCCGAGGGTGTTGATACATGGTTTTCACTAAACGTGATTTCTTTGCGCAGGCTATGTCGATGATGAAGTCGCAGATGATGTGGTATCGTAAAACAACCACGGGAAATAGGAGTGACCGAAAACAAATCTTTTGATGATGGAATTTGTTTAGGTTGATAGGTGGATGAGATACGCGGAGTGACGGTGTGTTGCTATACCCGGAATTTCGTATAGGTGCGGAAGGCGAGGTTGTTTTGAAGAAAATGCAGGAGGTATGATATATTGATGTAAGGTAGAGGGATGGGGTCCCAATATGGAAGGTAGGTATGACGATGATGGTTTTGATTGTGATAGAGGCACGGATTGAGTTTGTCTCCTAGGTGGCAGGACGGATTTATTTTTGGATAGATCGAGTCGCTTAGCGGGTGCGTTAGACTCGGGCATCGTGAGGTCCAAGCGTAGGGGAAGATCTCGGTTAAGTTGATAGAAGTGGACGGGGCATTTGGTAGAGGTGAGGGGGTGAAGGTGAGAACAGGGCATTTTAAGCTTCGTAAACACTTCGGGTATATGGTGGAGACATCAGATCGGGCCATTTGCATTTGAGAAAAAGGGGTACTCAAACGTTCCCATAGGGCCTCGCTCATCTTCCGTGGAATGACAGCCTCAGTGTGTGATTTGTAATTTTGTACGGAAGAAAGGTGGGTTGTAATTCCAGTCCATCATGGGTGTGATAAGGGGTAGATGAGGCCCGTATCAATAGATGTTAAGAGGTCAATAGGTCACGAAAAGATTTAGGCGATGAAGAACTAATAGGTAAGAGGGCGTGTTTGAGGGGGTCCGTTATGGTTAAAGAAGTTAGTGATGTCGGTGTAAGAAATTTCTCATCTAAAGGTGACAAAAGGAGTGGCGAACTCTCCTCTGTGCAGCAAGAAGTGTAGAAGGGGACGTTTGGGAAATAGATAAATTAGATAACATCCACTCACACTCAGAGGGATGTGGTGTAAGAAGACTCATCGATGAGAAGAGAAGTCCAGCGCTTAACTCTTTTATGGGTAAAGGAATGATTTCACTTTGGCTTGATGGTGGTGAAGGAGGTTCGACTCCGTGTTGGTGGAGAGGCTTGATTCAAAATTTTTTCAATAGAGGCTTTTTGGCCGAGAATCGAAGATCGCATGGATCTCATGAACACTCTCCTCTCCGCTAAGATATCTTGGTTTACGTTATCGTTGGACGAGTGATTCGGGAATGGCTTGTTGAAAATTTTCAGATTTCGTTAGCAGGTGGGTGTTAGGATTATCGAGGGTTATATCCCCACGTCAACCATTTCCCGCACTATGTTTTTCAACATCTTGCAGCTTTCATGACTATGTCCTTTACGTGGTGAAAGTTACAAAAGTCATTTTCTTTGTACCGTGAAGGTATTGCGCGAGTGGAATCAAACCCGGAATGAGGTTTAACAGGAGGTAAGGTAATGGCTCCTGCTTTGAGCAATTTCTCCAGGATGACGCCATAAGTTTCTCCCAAGGGAGTGTAATTGATGGGCTCGGCTTTGTACTTATAGGTGGTTTTCATGAGTATCGACGGTGTTTGAGATTTGACCATTACCGCGTGGACAACTCCTTTTGATTTAGAAGAAGTGGACACGTGAGGAGTGGTGGTGTTTGGCTTGTTGGTAGAATCAGGAGTTCGGAAATTGGGGTTTTTGTTACGCAACCGCAATTTCTCTTCTTCTAAGGCTCGAATTTCTAGTTTCCAAGCCATGGTAAAGGCCTCGTCGAATGTGCGGAAAGTTTGAATTTGGAGGGTAGGGGAGATGTGCTTAGACAGCCGCGTAAATAGTTCGATAAGTTCGGTTTGAGGCAAGGCATACGTAAGTTGGTTGATAAGACCCCGCCATCGTCCAACAAAATCTGCGATAGATTCATCTTCAAATTGCTGATGGCATAGAGGTCGGTAATAGATACTTTCTTGGCAATGTTAATGGAGAAATGATCCAAGAAAGATGGGCTAGTTGGTTAAAAGAGAAGATTGAGTGTCAAGTTAAAGCATTGTACCACTCCAAGGCGTGTCCCGATAAGGACATGGAAAAGGTGCGGAGTAACAAGGCATCATCATGGGCAATCAAATAACAAGCATGTCTAAATGATCGCAAGTGTTGTTGAGGATCCTCTTTACTATTAAAACGAGAAAATTTTGGCAACTCCCATCGAGGAGGATATGAATGAAGGGGGACAGAAGGGTGAATGGGCTCCGACAAACTTGCTCGTATGTCAAGGCACTACGACTTCCTCAAATGAAGCCTGTGTTTTGCATTTTGTCCATCATTTGTTTGATGAAATCTGTGGTTGGATGAGATGATGGTGCGGTTGTGGTAAACGGAGGCAAGTTGGACCAAGAGCTTCCGCTGACAATGGTGGGGTTAAGCGTTGATAAGGTATGGAGGATGAGTATGTTGGAGCAAATGAATAGGGGTGTCCCATATAAGGTGTTGAGGTTACTGGATACGTGTATGGGAATGAAAAGGTAGGCGGAGCTTGAGAAGGAAAGCTCGTGTGAATAGGTGGTAGAGAGTAAGTCATGAATGGAGTGGTCTGAAAGAGAGATGAGGTAGGGGCAGTTGGTGGTAACGATACGTGGGGTCCAAGATTAACCAAAGGAAAGCTAATCGGGGTCGTATGAACCTCAAGCCGCCGAATTGGGAGACGGGCTAGAGATGCAGAAGTAAGGCGTTGTTATCGTGGAGGAGTGGGAGCTAAATGAGCAGCTATACTAATAGGCATGCTAATAAGGAGCCGACCATCAAAGCGACGGTCGTGGGGCATGAGACAAATAGTATCAGACAAAGACTGGGATTAGCATCCAGTAAATTTGGCAAAGTCCTTGTCTCCTACAGAATTTGGGGATCTCACCGGTGTCCGTAGGGTTCCCTATAGAATGTGAAGGGGTGATTCGTGCAAAGACACAGAGCAGGCATGTGAAACCATGGCGGCGGCTTGCTTCCGAGTGATGACAACCATGGACAAGAACACACAGAAAGTTTCAATCTATCAAGAACAAAAACAACCTCGTAATGATGAATTTGGCAGTGTCATTGCCGGGTTTGTCGTAATGATGAAGACAAGAATCGATATCGGTTAACTAACCGTGTCGGTCACAAAGCAAACGACGCCGGTCCCTTAACCGATGACGGTGTCAAAAGTCTAGGATAAGAAGATATAAAAGGTCGCTAATTTGATTTTTAGCAACGTTGAGTATATTTATCAACTTATTGATCACAGAGGAAAAAGTATGAGTAGAAAACAGAATTTGAAAACAAAAAGATGCACACGTAAATCCAGAGACTAATCCTAGGGTTAATTGTAGTTATCGTGGGCTTATGCCTTCGACGTAGAATGATGTCGGTAATCCTAAACAACAAGACCTAGGGGGAATGTCAAGTTTGTTTTGGCTTATAAGGTTACCTCAATCGGGCAAGGAGGAATACCGTGGAAAAGGGGGAATGTTTGGGCTGTTGTGTTAATTGTGAAGTGATTCTGTATGTGTTGTGCAAAGTGAAACTAGGGTTAATTTCCGTCAATACCGTGGATATCACCCCACGTGTATGACCCGTTATTTAATCTATGTTCACTAGAATTGAAGAACAACAAGCAGAATGCAAATGCATGTGTTTTAAACCCAAATCGAAAATTATGTTCGATGAAGCAAGAGAGATGACTTTCACTAATGTGAAACTAGGAAAGCAAGACAAATTCTTTACTTAAATATATAACAAAAGCAAAGAACAACAAGTATGCTTCCTAAAATGAAAATAAGCAAGAGAAAGAAACCCAAAATGGGTCCCACCTAAGGCACAAAATGTTTCACTCTAATGTTTCGGCTTCCGGGAATAGAGTTGCTTCTATCCTTTCATTCCTTTTAGAAACAGATGAGGTTAGGGTTAGGAGGAATACCATTGAATGTCGAGATGGTGTGCGCGCATCGTAGAGAAAGATCAGGTTGATCGCAGAGAAATCCTTTTTGTCTTGGAAGGACTACCCGCAAATAAGAACACAAGACCACAAGATTTTGATTAAACAATAAATGAGGAAATCGCCTGGGCCCAGAAATATGAAACTTCCTTTTCAAGGTGGTCACTTCGCTAATATGAATTAACACAAAAGACCGCAAAATATCAATTAAATTGTTTCGTTGAATCGGGTAGGGAAAGGTTGGTTTTCTAGTTTTGATGTAAGAACCGATGTCGGTTACTCATAACCGATGCCGGTTACTAATAACCGATACCGGTGGGTTCTAGGATCTTCTTAGTAGCTATGGTGTTTTGAAGGCTGGTTTATGGATGATATTAGGAAATGGGATGACTAGAAGCAAAAGAATAACAAGCTTAGATGTAATGACACGTTGGGTAGTAGATTCAGAGACGGATTTAGGAGGACGAAATTCACATAGCATAAGAAATGTTATAACAGAGGACATGCAAGATATGACTTACTGGTTTTGGCGAAGATACAAGTTGATATCCTCTACCGCAAGCACTTCTCGGTTTCTTCACTCGCCTCTCGCTTAGTTAAGTGAGGATCCGGGCTCGCTTTTCGCTCCCAAATGATCTCTATTGATTCAAAATCATTCGACCGATCTCCCAAAAATGAAATTCGATCCGTTGTTTTGGTCCTGGGAGCCCATTTGCTGGGAACCGATGGCGGTTACGTAACCGACGGCGGCCGAGCAGAACCTGCATCGGTGAAGGAAAAAGTAGGCTATTTTTAGTAAAATAGTCCACCTTCCCCGCTTTCTCCCGAGAGACTGGGTGGGCTTGGTCAAGTGGCTAGAAGGTCAGCTTTGGGTGCAGCAAGGAGGCATTAGTTATGGATGTGAGTCTAGACCAAGTCATGGGTCTTAATTAGGTTAGTTTAGGTTAGGCTAGGTCATGATGAGGTGGCAAAGTGAGGTGGCGGGTAAGGTGATGTGGATTTATCAATTATAAGGTAATTAATAAATAATTGTGTAAAGTTTAGGTAATGAGGTTAGGTTGCAAAATGGGATGCGGGTCACAAGGGGTCGTAAGACACGAATTTGGTGTCTACAGGAGGTCCGAGGTTGGGTAAATAGGGGTGGGGAGGGGTTTAGGTTAGCTTTGGGTAGGGTAGGATTAGTGATTAGGCTAGTTTGTAAAAGGTTTGGAAAATGGGGGCTTTGGATGGATTTGGCTCATGCGACAATGACCAACACTAGTCAACAGCTAGTTGATGTTGGTTGGAAACTATTGGCATCGGTTATGTAGAAGGTGACTGATGTTGGTCATAAGGAACCAATTCTTGGTGTGGTTAGAGGAGAATAGATCAATAGGTAGAAAAGGTTGGGAAAAGAAGGGTAAGGGATGGGAGATAGAAGTAAGGGGAGTGATAACGGTAAGGGTAATATGTTTACAAAGGGTAGTGAGTAGGGAATAGGTATAAGGTGCATGAAAAGATTGGTTTAGCAAGGGAAAATTAGTAGAGTGGGTATAATAAGTAATAAGGGTTGGGGACAAGGTTTATTGGGTATAATACGTGTTTGGTATGGGAAGGTTTTGACAATAGTGTGTTTGTTGGGTGTAGGTGAGGGATCAACTACGAGATGCAGATAGAGTACCACTCTTCTCATAGAGGTATGAGAGAGTGCGCAACGATTGATGATTAGAACCATGTTACAGAGGTTAGTTTGATTAGGGTCGGATGGTACATTGGCACATAGTCTAGAGATCCAAGTTTGATGGTCACCCTCATCGACAAATGGGACTCAGTGACCAATACCTTCCATCTGCCAATGGGTGAGATCAAAGTCACCCTAGAGGATGTGTAAAAGACCTTATAGTTACCAATAGTGGGGAGGCAAGTGTATTATATCTCCTTATAGGAATTTGAGGAGTTGATGCCGACTATTTTTTGGTGAGGGTTGGAGGAGATGAGGTTCCATAGTGCCAATATGAGCTATGGAAATATGTATCATGCACATCCGGAGGAGATTAGGTTAGTGGTGTTGCTGATGGAGGTAGTTTTTGTTTTGCATTGCTAGATGTAGAGGGTGGGAGATTCCCATGGGAATTGATGGGGGTTCTTCACGACATGATGGAGGATAGGACCTAGTTTTCATGGGCACCAACATTCTTGGTGTAGTTATACAAAGAGTTATGGGCCTATGGGAGGCTACAAAGGTTCAATCTATGTTGCACCTTTCTACTACACTATTGGGCATACGAGCACACATCGTGGTGTGCGTAAGGCCAGTTAGTATGCCCCTAGATGCTTTAGATGCACTTGATAGGCATAGTGATGGGTACCGATTCATTGAGAGAGTGTCAAGTTGCTAGGGCTACACATGATGTAGCCTATTACATGCATTTTCTAGAGGGGTTGTCTGGTGTGGACATTATTTGGAGGCCATATGTGGGTTTCCATCATATGGGTGGATGGCAGAGGAGCTATAGGAGCTACAACTGCTCCAATGGATAGAGGGGCGACGTGCATGAGAGCACGAGATGATACCATTGATGAGGTTAGATGGCGTTAGGGCTACTTCAGATATACCCCCACCCTTCCCACAATATAGGAGGGACGACATGGAGAGGCCTCTACTCTACCACACCTGACAAATGGTGAAAGTGCCAACAATGCCAATAGGAGTAGGTGATAGACCAATGGATTGATGATGTCGGGGTTATTGATAGATATAAACAGTGGTGGGCTACACATTTATGAGTAGTACCACCGAGGCCTAGGGTAGCAGATTTAGCCACCATCATAGTGTAGAGGGATGCCCTACAGGGGTAGGTGGCTACCCTGATTACATAGTTGGGGATAGTGTAGGGGGCAGCTAATGTGTTTAGAGGCATAGGTTGTTATTTCAGTAGGCACATGTGGCCACTCTACAGCCCATGTAGTAAAAGGACAGTGTACCCACATAGGGTGGAGATGGGGATGGGGTACAGGTGGCCACCCTATAGGCATAGATTATAGGTTTGCAAGGCTAGTTGGCCACTACACAGGCATAGGTTATGGCCCTTCAGGCCTAGATATAGGCAGGGGGTGGGACAAGGTCCCTTAGAATAGGCACAGACATAGGGATAGGGTCCCTCTTTATAGGTACCATCCGGAAAGGCATAGGGCCAAAGCTGATGGCACCACCATGTACAGATATCTATAGGAAGGTTAAGGGATGCCTTATGTAAGGTGAGGTATTACCAGGATCAATTGATGGCTGCAGGATAGATCTCTCTATCTATGGAGAGTATAGAGCATAACAGGCCTCAAGTGAGAGGACCAGGTCACACACCCATAGTGTGGAGAGCACAGGGGGGACATCGAACCCCGAGATAGGGTTAGGGTGAGGCCACTAGTTCACGGAGGCCAGCCGCATGTGAGGTACTAGAAGAGATCTTGCCAGGATCGAGGGTGGGTGGTGAGATGCTAGATGGACACCATACAAGGGTAGAGGAGGAGGAGGAGGAAAGTGAGATAGAGATGGAGGATATCTAGCAGGGTGATGTCTGATAGCCATATGTACCTCTTATTTTATATAGTTGTTTATTTTTGATATATACGGCCTACGTGCCAAAGAGAGTGAGGATGTAGATGAGATTTTTTTATTTTTGATCATATGCCTGTGTCAAGATGGTGAGGTCTGTATATGAGAGTTTATGAGAGACTGGTATTTATTTATATCCATGTACACACGTGTGTGTATACATTTTTTTTTTTGATTTATAGCTGATGGTACTTATAGCATGAATGGGGTTATTGATTTTCATTTCTGTATATTATGTGTGTATGTGATGGAAACTAGGTGGATTAGGCATGATGGAGTTAGGTTGGTTTAGGCATGATTGAGTCAAGGTTGATGTAGGCATGGTGGAGTTAGGTTTATTTAGGCATGGTTGAGTCAGGTTGATTTAGGCATGGTGGAGTCAAGTTGATTTAGGCATGCATGATTAAATTAGGTTGATTTAGGCATGATTGAGTGGTGTTGATTTAGGCATGATTTAGGCATGGTGATTTAGGCATGGTGGATTAGGGGTTGATTTAGGATTGGTTGGAATGGTTGAGGTAGTTGATTTAGGCATGGTTGAGTCAGGTTTTATGGTTGATTGAATTTATAATTCATTAATGTGTGTAATTAGTGATGGTATGGATCATGTTAAGATGATTTATAGGAAAATATGATGATGGAAAAGAAATGGTAGATGTGATGAAATGAATGTGTAAATTATGATGGTAAAGATGTTTAGAAATTGTTGCTTGTTTGGTTTAATTTCTAGTTATTGATATAAAAAGGAAACTAACTAGGGTAGAATGTGAATAGGAAAGGAAAGGGAAAGGGGAATTGGTTAGGGTAGAGAGTGGCGAGCTAACCTCCAAGGGCCCCATGCCCTCGAAGTGTTACCTACATAGTCCCGATGAAAAGGGACCTCAAGCCGATGTAGTTCTCCCATAAGCTAGGGAAGATTATGATGAAGTAGAAGAATGGGTTGGTAAGTGTTAGGCATGGTTGAATGTAGGTCATAGGCATGATTGAGTGTAGGTCATAGGCATGGTTGAATGTAGGTCATAGGCATGATTGAGTGTAGGTCACAGGCATGGTTGAATGTAGGTCATAGGCATGATTGAGTGTAGGTCATAGGCATGGTTGAATGTAGGTCATAGGCATGATTGAGTTTAGGTCATAGGCATGGTTGAATGTAGGTCATAGGCATGATTGAGTGTAGGTCACATGCATGGTTGAATGTAGGTCATAGGCATGATTGAGTGGTTGTTAAATATAGGTGTTGATGAGCTGGTCTTGTATAGGATAATCAATAAGTAATGAGGAAGGATGAATGGTAAGAGGTGGTAAAAGAGCCATTTAATTGATAAGAACCCTAATGAGTCAACCATACCTAAGAGGGGCTTATGAACGTAAGACCCTAAAGGCATTGCATAATGGACCATTGATAAGGGTGAAGAAAGTTACATAATCACCAAATGTCATGTTTGCAACAAGTCCCTTGAGTAACGAGGGAATTAGGCTAAAAGGAAAGGAGGTGAGAATAGGTGGTTTAGTGTAACTTAGTGTACGATAATGTGTCTTTCGGAACAAGAAACCCAGGATCAAGAATAGGCAAGTCCATGACAAAAATTTCATCTTTTTCTTCATTTGTTTGTTTGTAATAGACTGATCGATGCAGGAAGTCTATATGGGATGAGTATATGATCTCCTTGAGGTCTTCATGAAGATGATCGATGCGGGAAGATTTTGGATATTTTTATTGAATTTGTGAAATAACTATGATATAGTTGTCCTTCAAGGGAGTAGTCTATTTATAGCGGTGGAATTAGAGTGAAGAGATGTCCCTTTTGAGGGATTCATCTTTTGCTGGAAGTTTGACTCAAGGAGTTGCATCCTTTTTGTTTTTGGATGTTTAAGTCATGGAAAAGACTATAGAGGAAGGGTAGGCTCTTGTTTAGATGAAAAACCATAGTACACATGAGTTAATTATGAAAGGGGGTGGTTTTGAGTGATGAACGACCATGGGATTCCATTTGAGAAGATGAAAAGTATCCATGAGAATCATGTTATGAGTAGAGTCATGGTACTCATATTGAAGACAAGGCTAAAATGGTGATGGGTAATCACATGATTCTTGTTTAGTCGTGGATCTTCAAAATGGGTAATATGGAAGGTGAACAACACTCAAGGGATGAGTGATCAACTAACAAAAAGTGATATAGGACTTGATATCAACAATAAAATGGTCAAAGATGCAAGGCATTAAGGGGCTCATGTTGATTTTACCTTCGAGTGAAGACAAATGATAAGCACTGATCCATAGGCATGGGTAACGATATAGGGTCTAAGCCAATTAGGAGAAAATTTTCCCCATTTAATTTTCTCCTCTTTAGTTACATGTTGATTTTATTTCAAGATGAGGTCACTGACCTGAAAGGTTCATTCATGAACATGTTTTTCATATGCATGTTTGATACATTTTTGGTAGATTTGGAGATGGTCAAGAGCATTGAGATGGAGTTCATCTAATAACTCAAGTTGCACCAAATGATCTTGGTGAAAGTCATCATCATTGAGCATGTCTTGTAGTGAGATGCAGAGAGATGGAATCTGGACTTTGAGAGGTAAGACAACCTCGGTACCATAGACTAGAGAAAAGGGTGTGGTAGTAGTTGAAGTGTGAATACTAGTGCGATAAGCCCACAAGGTGAAAGGAATGTGCGTATGCCAATCCTTTTCCCAGTATCATTGACTACCTTCATAAGAATTTTGTTCAAGGTTTTATTGGTTGATTTGGCTTGACCATTGGTTTGTAGGTAATAAGGTGATGAGAAACTGAGTTGGATGCCAAAATGCATCACATAGTTTGTGTAGGGTTTTGTTTTTGAATTACTTTCATTATCAGTGATGAGGCGGTGAGGAACACAAAAATGAAAAATGATGTGATGGTTGATGAATTCACATATTTTCTCAACTTTTGTAGAAATAAGGGAATGGCCTCTACCTATTTAGTGTAATATTCAGTAGCGGTTATGATCCATTGGTGGCATTGTGAAGAATGGGGGTTGATCTCACCAACAAGATCCAAACCCCATTGAGAGAAAGGCCAAAGGTCTCATGTGACCTGTAAGGCATGACTAGGTGTGTGGTGGAGATTAACATGTTGTTGGCATTTCATGCAACATTTGACATAATCACAATAGTCATGGTTTAGGTTGGCCAATAATAGCCTAGGTGAAGAATGTGTTTTGTGACAGCTAAACCACTAAAGTGACCTCCACAAATTCCATCATGAACTTCCTTAATGGTGTAAGGAATTTTAGAACTTATAAGGCATCGTAAGAGAATGTCATTGAAGCCACACTTATAAAGGAGACCACCCATGAGGACATAACGGGAGACACTTTTAAGAAAGGCCGTTGTCCATTACGAGTGAGATTGGTGGGTAGAATGGAAAGGGAAAGATAGTATACATATTTCTTATACCAAAGGTCATGTGGGTCAGGGGAAATGGTTACGATGGAGTAAACTTCACGAGGTAAATAAGAGGGTGATTATAGCCTTTGTATGGTGACAAATATTTTAGAGTCAGCAGGTGAAGCAAGTATCTGAGAAGCCAAGCAGGCCATGGTATCCATAAATTTATTGGTAGAACGTGGGGTGGTTTGAAGTGTATAACGATCAAAGGTGGTCAAAAGTATGTCTACGTGTTGCTTATACTTTTGAAGTATCTCATTATGACACTGGTATATACCATTGACTTGGTTTATGACCAATTGAGAATCACCAAAGATATTGATTATCTTAACATCTAAGGCATATGCAGCCTGGAGACCAATACGAGTGTTTCATATTCCGCAATATTGTTTGTACAATCAAAATCGAGTTTGAAAGACAAAGGCATAGGTTCACCATCAAGAGGAATGAGGATAACACCAGCCCCACCCCACCATGCTGACACTTGGAGCCATCGAAGAAAGTGTCATTTGGTAAGTGGGTTCATCAAGGAAAGGGTAGCTATAGACTCATCTGGGAAGTCAAAGTTAGATGGTTGATCCCCAAAATAGGTGCATTGACCAGTTGGTCGGTGATAGCCTAGCCCTTAATGGACTTTTGATGAATGAATTGAGGTCAAGGTCAACAAGAAGCATAAGCCAATGTGTGGCACATTGATGTTGATAGGATTTGGCATACATATAGTGCAATGGGTCAAGTATTAGTAATAATGAAGGTTTTTGATTGAGTAGGTAATGATGGAGTTTAGTGGTGATGAAAACTAAGGCTAAAAGAGTTTTTCAGCATGGGTATATCTAGTTTGTAGTCAAGAAGGGTGTGGCTTATGTAATAAACCACTTGCTCTCGGTGTTGCTACTAATCGTGATGAGTGCAAGCATGGCACCTAAAGAATGGTCAATGGCAGAAATATATAGGTAAAGAGCTGGTCATCCTTAGGAGGAATGAGCATTGGTTGTTGAAGGAGGTATTTTTTAATGCCTTAAATGCTTTATGGCATTCATCATCCCATTTGAATGAAACATCTTTCTTGAGAAGATGATGAAATGGTTGACAATGGTCAAAAAGTTGTGAGATAAAATGATGAATAGATTACAACTTTCCTTGTAGGATTCAAAGTTGATGGAGATTAGTGGGTGGAGGCATTTCTATAATGGCCTTGACTTTAGTAGGATTGAATTCTATGCCATGCAAAGAAATGATGAAACCTAGGAGTTTTCTAGAAAGTACCATAAAAGACACTTTTTGGTTAAAGATGCACACAATACTTGATGAGACGGTCAAAGATGACTTTAAGGATGGAAAGGTGTTTGGTTCGATGTTTAGATTTTTCCAAAATATCATCTACGTAATCTTCCAATATATGATGCATGATGTCATGGAAGATGTAAGTCATGGCTTGCTGATATGTAGCACTAGCATTTTTAGGCCAAAAGGCATGACTCGATAGTAGAAAGTCCCCCAAGGGGTGATGAAGTAGTCTTATGTTGATCTATAGAGCTAGTAATATTTGATTATAGCCTGAGAAATATCCATGAGTGATAACATTTCATGGCTAGTGGTGAGATCAACTAGTTGGTCAAATGCCCGAAGTAGGGATAAATTATCTTTAGGACAGCGAGGTTGAGATCATGGAAGTGGGTAGAATAAATGTGTAGTCCCCATATCTCTTAGCTTTTTTTTTGATAGGAACGATATTGTTACAAATCCATTGGGGATAATCAATGGGTCACGAAGAATGAAGCACCGAGAGAAATCATCGAGAGAAGAGCACATGAGTGTTAAATCTCTTCTTTAACGAGAAGGGCAGCATCGGATGAATATAAAATACGAGGATGTATTTTTCATAGCTTTTGTTTGATGGGTTCGAGTGGCATCAATACCAAAGAGGAGTCCTCCGCACTGAAAGGTGAGGATGGATTCATCATCTTGACATTCCAAGAGGACTCATGAACATTTTGAGGGGGATGGTGTTTACAAAAAAAAAGAGGTCATATAAGAACGTGGGTGAAGATGGTAATATTTTAGAAGCATTGTGCAATATGTGACCCCATCGGAAATAGGATAGGAAGGACCTTGAATGGTGACTTTGGGTATGGGTATGAATGGTGTACTAGGTATAGGGTTAGTTGATAGGCCAATTATCCTTTTCCTTGCCCTTTTTTTTACGAGCATGGGTGGCAATGTGAACCATGTTAATTCCGAGGGAGGTAGATGGAGAGGGTTTTTCATGGAAGGTATAATGGCATAAGGGGAAAAATCCTAGTCGGGGATAAGAGCCTTTTGAAATGAGTAGGGTGCATTGACATTTGGGTGATGGTTTTTCCAACTCTCTTATGTAGACAATGTTGATCTCAAATCGTGAGGGTGGATCAAAGAGTTACGGGAGTGGAGATATTAGTGCCGAGTAGGTAATGGGAGAAGATTTGGGGAGATTAGTGAAGGTTCAATGGGGTCCTCATCAAGAAGATCATCATCATCAAAATTTTCTTCAGAGGAGGAAACAATTTGACAAGAGTGGTTTTCAAAGCCTTATAGTTCTCAACATCATGTTCTAAGACACACGATGGTACGTGTAAATTTTAGTATCGTCAAACCATTTTGGTTTGGGTTTGATGTGTCGTAAGTTCTAAGAGATGGTAATTGATGACAGAAGTTTGAGGAGATTGGTTAAGATTTTGGCATAAGATCTTGTTAGTGGATCACAATGGGAGGTGAATGTGGGTTTGGTTAAAGGTATGGTCAATTGTAGAGGAAGAGGATTTATATGAGGGGAATGGGTTGGTCCACTAGTTTGTGTGTGTAGTGGTCTTTAGTCTTGGTTGCATCTTCTAGGGCATGGGTATGGTAGAAGAGCTATGATGGAAGATTGGGTTGGTTTAACTACCTTATTGGAAGTAGCATATTTTTTTTTCTTTAGGTTTCACCTTTTTGGACAAAGATGACATGAGTGTATGAGATGTGGAGGAAAAAGAAGATGGTGGAAGAGGACAAGTTACCCATGGGGTAAGCGAGGTGCTCGGAGGTGGTGGTAGAGGTTGGGTAGAAGGTGTAAGTGAAAGAGAAGGAAGTATCATGGGTAGTGAAGAAGCTATGATACAATAGTGGAGGTATGGGTGGTAAGAAGGTTATGGGTGACGGTGAAATTTGTGTGGGTCACTTGGGTATATTAGAGGTCTATAATGAGGAGATGAGATGTGTTCTTTGTTTTCCAGGTAGAAGATGGTTGTTTGGCTAAGGTCGAGGGGTGAGGCCCTAGGATGGATGGAAGGGTGAAGGTGATAATGGACATGGTAGGAGAGGTTAGTGTATGAGGCCTAGTAGGTTATATCTTCTTTTTGGGGGAGGGTAAGTTTGGTGTTAGTTTTGGAAGAAGTAGTTAAATCAAATTTGATGGGTGGGTGAGTAAGTTTTGATGTTGGTATGACCCCTAAGGTGGGGATGGGTTTAAGTAAGGGAGGTGATATAGGCGTGGTAGGTGTTTGGGCATATGATGTATGTTGGGTTGTGGGAAGAGGTGTGTGTTGGGCCATGGTTGGTGATGTGGAAAGTGTTGTAATAGTTGTTGTTATGTTTGGTTTTGTTGCTTGAAACAATTTTGGATAGATAGTGGAGGTGTCGGTGAGTGACAAATCCATTTGGGTTGAAACTAGAAGTAGAAGGCATCCCCAAAGTAAGGCTCGATCAAAATAGTCCAGTGATCGACCAAGCATGAAAATGGTATTATTGTTAGGTGGGGTGATGTGGATCGGGTATCAATCCCCATGGAATGTATTTGAGATACAAGGATATGGCTAGCCTCGGAATATGTGGGTAAGAGAGCCGAAAACAGTATCAATAGGATCTTGAAGGTCCGGTGGTGAATGGTCATCTAAAGGTAACTATATTTCTATAAGATCCTCCATGGGTATAGGAGAGGATGGTAAAGGTGAGGTAGACTCTTGTTGTGATGGTATAGGTTTTAGACATGTTCCTCCTAAGAGTAGGAGAGGTGTCATTTGATAACTGATCAAAATTTAAGGGGTTAAAGGCGGCGTGAAATTATAGGCACTTCCATGGGTGAAGGAGAAAATGAAGGGGGTTCCTCTGTGGGTGGAGGAGTAGATGAAATAGGTTCTTGTGTAGGTAGGGGATTTCGAGCTAAGATTTCATCTATGGAAGGAACATGAGGCAATTAGGAAGCAACTGGTATGTCATCAAAAATAGCATGGACCTCGCAAACATTACTATCATCATTTGAAGTGTCACTAGTTTTATTGGAAGATGGGGCATGATTAGGGAATGGCTTCTTAAAGATATGTAGGTTTTGATTAGAGGGTGCATTCGGGCTATCCAAGACTAGATATCCATTGTCTTACATTTCTTGAATGATATTTTAAAGGTAATGAAGTTATTATCATTATAACCTTTGACACAATGAAAGTTTCAAAAGTCATGTTCCTTATACCACGCAAGCATGGGGTGCTCGGTGGTCAAAACCAAGTGTGTGACTTTATAGATGGAAGGGTAATGACACCAACTTTAACAAGCTTTTCCAAAATAGAAGCATAAGATTCTCCTATTGAAGTGTACTTTTGTTGTTCTCATCTTAACTGAAAATCTTGGATGATGGCAATTAGAAGCATGTTTGGATGGGTTTGATTGATGAGGGGTACCAACCTTGATAAATATGGTGTTGGCGGATCCCTTGGGTTTTGAAAGTTGGCAGATCCCTTGGTTTGATTGATGTGGGTACTAACCTTGATAAATATGGTGTTGGCAGATCCCTTGGGTTTTGAATAGTTGTTTTGGGGTTTCAAAGATGAAGAAAAATCATTTGATTTGAACATGATGTTCTTGTTACGAAGTTGAATTTTCTTTTCTTCGATAACAAAATTTCCAATTTTTGTGCCATGGTTAATGCCTTGTCAAAAGTGCAAAAGGTTTACACTGGAGGGTTGGTCAAATGTTTCTAGCGCATGCCCAAGTAAAACAACTCTATGAGTTTAGTTTGAGGTAATTGAAATGTGAGTTGGTTAATGATATTGTGTCAATGAAGCAACAAATTCATCGATAGACTCATCATCATACTGTCATGTGGAATAAAGATCAATCATGGTGACCTTCTTAACAATGTTGATTGAGAAGTGGTCTAAGAAGGCTTGGGCTATAACATTCCCATTTTAAGACTTTAGAAACAAGGGATTTTTTTTTCATGAATAATGTTCTCTATTCTAAATACATAATTTAGAACACACATTCCATAACCACCATTCTTATAACAGATAACCATATGCAGATGTAATGACTCGGTGAGCTACCGATCTATTCATTTCATAACTTGGTGAACTACCAATCTATTCATGATTAACATTAAGTATTGAATACTTTTCGTATACTATGTATACTTGGTTTTCTTACCCTATTCTGGGTATTGAGTGATCTATCTAAGGAACCTATCTGAATATCTGCTACCAATATTCATCTGCATCATGATCCTTAGGCTAGGTGACATAGGAAAATGCAACCAAAGATGGCTTGCGATACTTTGGCCAAAGATTTCTAACATCTGTTCATGTTGTTATTCCTTGATGACATACTTTTCAATCCGGAATACGTCCTTCACCCCACTTTTTGTTATCTAGAACCGTAAGGCTATAGGATTCTCGATCAAGGAGTCATGTTAATTTATGAAATTGTAAAATATTAGCATTAGGGTTTATCATACCCTCCTTATCTTTTACAATTTCTATAATTTTACTTCATGTTCAACACACATTACATTACTATGTTAAATTGTTTAGATAAAGAACATCATATTCTCAGAACTTATCAAGATACATCTTAATTAGGAAATTGAACTAAATCCCTTATCCAAATTATCAAAGGATAACCAATTAAGCATATAAATAATATGAAGAATATCAACAAGATAGAATTCCATCTCTTTCATAAAAGTACAAGATAATTTACACAACCAATACAAGTAAATTCTCAACTTTCAATTCATCTTTAAAACTTATACATTTACAAGACTTATGAATTTTAGGCATACTGCATAACAACAACCTTCATTCTAAAAATAATAAAACTTTTCTTTTTCAATACAACTCAAGAACGAATCAAAATTCTTCACAAAGAATCAAACTTAAATCAGCCAATGCATCATATAAGTTTTGCCTTCTTTTATCACTTACGAAGTCCATCTCAGTAAAATTGCTAGCATGGGTCAGTTCAATGAACTAAGCATGATAAGCACTAAGCCTTAAAAAGAAGTGCATTCCACTCATTGTTCCATTAAAACACCTCTACTTTAATGAAACAATTAATATATCATACATATCAAGTATAAGTAATAATAATCAGAAAATAAGTACATTAACCAATATGAATTCACTTCTAAGAGAAGAACATAATATAATCCACAACATCTTCCTTAAAAAATTAAATTTTAATTGATCCTATCAATTACCTTTAAACAAACAATAGATCATAACATCTTATTCTTTGCAATTCTATCATAATAGAATACAACATTTAACTTTACTATAAGACAAAGGAAGGGTTTACATCATAGTTCCCATTAGGATGATTCATCTAGCTCCTAAGCAAGGAAGAATAATAACCATTCAAAACTATGCCCAACAAAAAAATCTGAAAAAAGAAACAGTTCATAACATGAATTTAATCTGTTTCATTTAAAGGACAACTACCTTTAAATTCAACATTTAAGATTTTCATGTAATGTAATCCCATATCAATCTAAGAAGTAATATACAATTTAAACAGTTTGTTAACAAGATTATATTTTTGTTCAACAAAACCGAAACATCAAATCTCTTCCTACATAACTTCAACAAATGATATGAACAAGGAAGACTAAACAATTATAATAAATCTCCATTTCCCAAGAGAACTAATAATAGAAGGGTTCAATCAAATGAACTTATCCCAACCGGTTAGAAAAGGAATCTTATCGAGAATTTGATTCAATCCTTAAATCATTTCTCTACACTTAACAATAAATTCCCTCTTCTAATCTAAACAATAAGCTCATACACTAGTTCCCGTAAGAGAGAACACAACCAACTCATCAGAAAGAAAATGTATTACAAGTCTCCCTTACAATCCTTATCCTTAAAAAGCATGAGTTCCAATTTCAGTTCGTAACAACATAAATAAAGTTCAAAAAAGCACACACACCGTCCCTAAGGATTCTCAATTTCCTTTGTCTTTTAATAGACTCAAGTATTCACTTATTGATCCCAAACTAGAATAGAAAACCCGAAACCTTAAACTAAACTAGTTCAGAGTATCCTTGAACTCAAAACTGAAGTTCCTTTAAAATGTCTCCACAACATTGTACTTAAGAGTAAGTGGTTCATAATTCTTTTAGAACTATAAAAAAATCAAACCTAACAGAGTTAAGTAATCCTTCCACTACAATTTCTAAGCCTTTGGTAAAAACTTGTCTTTAAAAGAAGTTCCAAATCCACTATCAAATGAAAGCATTTCGAGTTAAATCTCCAAGAGATATTCAAACAAACTACGGTCATACTACTTCCCCATTTACTTTGAGTAAGTAGTTTGAGTTAAAAAGAGTTATAAGATTTCAACTTGAATGTAATTTAAAACCAACTCACAAATACCGAGAATAGAACCAACACATTGTTCAAGCTATAAATTCCAAAACTAAGTACAAAATTACATGTATCATTTTGAATCAAAAAGTCTCAAACATGAGCACATATATATAAAAATATCATTATACAAGACATAATATAATACGAGCAACCTTAACCAGCTTTATAACATAAACAAGAAACCCTATTTCCAACTCGAAAGGATACACAAGTTTCTCATAGAAGAGTTTAGAACCATTCAAGTAAATATTTCGAGTTCAGTGGCAACAACAAGTTCCAATTCCGGTTTGTATTTTAAACAAAGAAAACTCATACCGGCTCAAAATGAAACACGAGCTTCTAACCAAAGTTTAGAACCATACACGTAATATAATACGAGTGTTATGTATATTATGAACTTCCATTAACAAATCCCGAGAATAACACAAGAATGAACACAAGTATAGAGCTACATACGGACTTCAAACAACAATCTAGGATTACCCAAGATTCCAAACACAGTTTCATGGTAACAAGAACCTCCAACACAAACTCTTATCAAAATACATACCTCGAATCAAGCTCAAACTAAACAAAAACTCAAATACAGCTCAAATGAAACACAACTCAAATACAAGCTCAAGTTCAAACAAAACATGAGCTCCAATGTAAGATCAGACAGGACTCAAGGTTCCCAAAAACTCATAACCAAATAAACAACAACAAAGGTCAGTTAAAAACACAACTCTTCAAATATTGGTTCAAGAAATGACAAGAAGAGCTATAGAAACAAGTTTCTCATGCATGTTTCATTATTTAACCCATACAAAGAAAGTTTCCAAGACTTAGTATTAATTTTCCATGGATTCATACCCAAATTTCTAGATATTTATAAAACCCAGCAAGCAAATAACCAGATAAAACATGTAAACCAAGAATCTCATAAGAGTAGAGTTGTTTTAATGAAAACATTTAGAAGAAAGAAAGAGATCTTAATGGTTAGAGCCTATCATGCCTGATAGCACTTCTCACAAATCGAAGGAGACTTCTAACTCCTTTTCTCCTCCACGAAAGATCAACCAACCAACAACTTTCCTCGAATGCCTCATATACCTTCCCATGATCGAAAATAGACCAGTGAGTTAAAAATAAGCAATGAAGTGAAATTCAAACCGCTGGTTTGAAGAACCGCTTTTCCATGCAGAGCAAAATATGAAAAGCATGCAAAACCAACAACCTCCCACAAACCCACCTTCCAAGTTTCCAAGACGATTTGTGAACAAAACCCAAGGCCAATTAATTTCATTAATTCTAATTTTCCCGCTTATCTCTCCTTTCCACCACCTCCCAAATTTGGTGAATGCCAATTCCCATTTAGCATGCAATTCCATCTTTAGTGGAGCTTCCACATAAGCCTCCACCAAGTCAAATAGCCCCCGCCAAACCGGTAGTACTTAATGGCTTAAAAACTTATCAACAAATTCAATGCCATTAGAACTGCCGCCATAGAGGCACGCGACCCCTTTAGGTTCCAATTTAAATAGCTTAGGATAGATCCCTTAAAACTTAGGTTAGATTAGGAATAATTACCTTAGACCTTAACACATTATCTTAGGTAATTCCAACATTAGGTTAGATTAATTCATAGCCTTTTAGTTTTAGGTAATAGGTTAGATCATCTCATAACCTTATAGCATTAGGTTTTAGGTTAATTTAGATAGCCTAAAGCAACCTTTCCATATTCCCTTAAAGACAAGGCTTAGGTTTAGACACCAACCCAAAAAAGTAGAATAGGAAGCTTAGGTTAGAATAAAAATTCAATTAGCATAGCTAGGTAGTAAATATTCTTACCTAGCTTAGGATTCCGTAGGATAATCCTTTAGTTTTAGGATTCGAATCGTTCTATGTCATGAATAGGTGTATTTCATTTACGTCAGCAATGTACTATTAAGATCAATCTCTAAGGACCCAAGCACAACATACAATTTGAATAGAAACATGTTCACGTAAGATTAAAGAACTTGTAATAACAAATTTCAGTTTGCTATGTCCCTCAAATTATGGAATGTCAATTTACCATTCATTCAATTGGGAAGGTTTAAAATATTCCTTGGATCACTGAAATTGATCCAAGGATGAGTCAGATAAAGAGATAAGTTCGCAACTCTTAAACCAGATTGTAACTCACCTACAAGAAGAAAAATAGATTCAAGGAAGCCATTCCATTCCATTCTAATGATCTTAAGAATAGAAAAGATTTATCCATATCAAGTATGATATCCAACAATCGAAGAACACATCTTTAGAACAAAATCACATGTCAACACTTGAAATGCAAAAGAGGAATATAACAATTGTCGAGGGTGTTACATGTGCTACCTAGTTCAATGAGTAGATGGAGTTTCTTAGTAGCCCGCTATACCAATCCAATGTAGGTCCCTGTTAGGAAGATCGAGAAGGTCTATAGGAGTAAAGTTTCATCATGGGTGATTACGTAACACTCATGTTTGAAAGATCACAAATGCTACTACAGGTCTTCTTTACTATTGAAATGGTTGAATTTTGGAATTTCCTAATGCACGTGATATGGGAGAATAGGGATGGATGGATGAATGGGCTCATTACAGATTTCATCATAGGTGAGAGAATTACATGAGTCGAAACTAATTCTTCTAGTGTCTCCATCCTTTCCATCATCATTTTGAGGAGGTCATTGGTAGGTTGTGATGGAAGGGAACCTCCTGTGGCATAAGGGGATGGGTATTGAACCTGTGATGTGGGTGACATTCCATTGTATGGTGATGCCGAATAGGGAGGTTGAGAATAGGGAATCGACATAGTGGTCACATATCTAGAATGGGTGATGACAAGATAGGGGGTGGTTGATAGTATGTGTATGTAGGTGGGACAGTCGTGGTGACTCTAGTAGTGATTAGAGGCGTGTTTATGGGATGGAGAGGATAAGATTATGGAATGGAGTAGGGGTTACTAAAACCACGAGTGGTTGTGTTGTGATTGGTATCTATGAGACAATGGGCGTGGATGAGGTTATGGTCCAGGTGATCGATGAGGGGACAAAACATACTATGGGTGTGACCCATACTGCTGCAGATGCAGATCATAGTGGGTATGAGACCTAGTTGTGAAACTATTGGGAATAAGGTAGGTGAAGGTAGCGCCACATTAGTCGGGCTAATGTAGAAGATGGAATAAGGGTAGGAGATATGTATATAGGCACGCCATATATCAACCGACTCGAGGAGTCCTGAGTGGAAGAGTGGGAAAGGTAGAACTATAAGGCCACGGGATTCGATCGAGTTGTGAAAATTCTTTGTCACCTATGGCAATGGTGGTAGGTAGGGTTAGATCCATGGGTGATAGGAAAAATATTTGGGAAGGACTAGGTGGGAGTGGTTGACAACTCATGTGAAATATAAGAGCGTTAGCTTGATTATGAGTCAACACCATGTGAATGAATGTATATCAGGTGATGTTGTATCCTATAGATGACATAGAGAGTAACATGAATGAAGAAAACATATGTTTATAGGAGGATTTGGGCAATGTATTAGTTGAGATTTAGCAAAAGGTAACCAAAAAATGGTTAAGGGTGACCAATACCGGTTTAGGGTTAACCGACATCGTTACCATTCTTGTGAGATAGGAACAATTTTACCAAATGGAGCAAAGACTATTGACAGTTAGATGAACAAGTTGTATGGTGATTTTTATCAAAGCCAAGAGAGTAAAGAGACTCATAGGAACTCTGATAGAAATGAAAATGAAATAAGGGTTCTTTAGGAAATTTAACCCAAAAGAATAGGAAATCAATGCTGGTTAATCAAAATGGATGCTATCGAGAGGTAATCGATGTTAGTTACTGTGAAAATTGGAAAATGTAGAAAAATGGATTGTTGTGAATTTTAGTGAGATAAATCTTCTACCCAGAGGTCTAGAGATGATGCAATGAAGTCCGACACACTCGTAAGAAGTAAAAATACTCCAACTATGATTATGGAGTGTGTAAGGCAACATAATGGAAAAATGGAGAAGTGTATCCTCACACCTCAAAATGCACATCAATCAAACACTAAAAACATGTACCTAACAAGTGATTTTTAATGTGTTGAGCTTATGCTATTTAGAATACTGACTCATGAATTTAGAATAGAGTTTTTGGTGAGGAAGGCTTCCTATGAAGAAGGATATCTAAAAGGAGAGGTTTTAGGTTATGTTATGGTAGGGGTGGGCTGTCCTCAAGATAATGACACAGCCTATTGGAGGTAATGAAGTGGGGACTACCGCCAATTTGATCATGTGATTGTGGACAGGTGTTCCTAGGTAAGATGTTGTTTAAGAAAGATGTGTATATTTCAATTTTGTGTAGTTTGGTAAGACACACACAGAGAGAGAATGTGCTTTCTATGATTCTTTGTGTCAACCATTTGGGCATGACTTCCACCATATAGGTTGCCCTTATTTTAATGTGAGCTAAATGTAGCAAATCAAAATATAATGTAACCAATTTTAATCCCAAATTGAAAAATATTACGTTCGATGAACCAAATGATGAACATGAGAGGATATGCTTTTCCACTAAATGCAGAAAGCAAGAAAGAAGAATGTTTATTTTGTTAAATGCACCAAGAGAAATATTTCTTTTAGAGAAATTAGAAAGAAGAGAGGATTACTATGGAAGAAAATTACTATGTAATCCTTTTAAAGGAAATAAACAAACACATTTCACCTAGAAATGAAGAAAATGCAATACAACCTCTAATGGGTCCCATCGGGCGTGCCAAAAATGTTTCACCATTTTCTTTATGTTTTTGAATGATGAAACATATAGGGTTATGGGATAAAAATAATACCTATTAAATGGGTTGGTTGTAGGTTGATGTGTACGTTCTAAATTCTTGACCCAATGCCGATTATGAGAGCTTCCTTTTGGCTAGGAGGAACTACCTAAAATAGAAAATAAGACCACAAAAGAATAGTTAAATAATATATGACAGTGGAATGCCTAACATGTGCTAGATCTGGGAAGTGTGATACTCCCTAGATGGTTGTCAATCCACTGTTTAAAATAAATTAATGCAAGAAATAAATAAAGTCCTATTGTATTTGATATGATTTAGGTATCTCATTCGATCACAATAAGAAAATCTAATATAATGTACCTAGGCTACAATCGATCGAAGGGTTGGTAGATTTGAGGTACTAGAATCGCCGCCAGTGAGTCTGTTACGGGTTGCTTAGGTTATTTGGTAAAAGGTTGTTTGGTTCTTATTGGAATAGGGTATGAAACATAGAGATTAATGTCGATCTGGTATGAATGGTGACAATTTATGTAGAACCGATGACGATTATGGGTAACTAGTATCAAGTAAGGTCGGGGTGTATGAAACTCAAAGAGATTTGATTGCAAGGTTTGATCGGGATTTGATAGAGATGGTAGGGTGGATAAGGAGGTTTACAGAAGTCTCTAGTGTATTCATGGATGAACAACAGGTGAGATGGGTGATTTTGTGGTATGGGTAAGGAAATGGTTGGGTTATAGGTTGGTAAGGGATAGGAGAATGAGCACACAAAGTGTACATTAATAACAAGATTAACAAAAGCTATTAATTGAAATAACAATTCGATTAGGGATATGCTTCTTGTGATGCAGATTTGGATGGCTGAATGGTAATTGTAGTTGATCGGAAGGATGGTATTTAGAATAGTAGTAGTGAATCCCGAATGCTTTCATGAGTGCAATGCTTCTGGATTTGTCCTGGTGCTGGCTGTGAATGTCTAGATGCATGAAAGGATGTTGGTTCTACTTACATGCAGCTCTGATCTCTCTCCTCTGGTCTAGAATGTGCCAACCCAAAAACAAGGTTCTTTGAGGTGAATAAATGGTAACCGATGGAAGTTATGGGTTGACCAGTGTTAGTTTAGGGTGACCAAAGTGTCATTTTAAGGTGACCGCGCAGTTTAGGTGACCGGCATTGGTTAAGGCAGGATTCCCAAGGTTTACTAAAATTGGCGCGATCTTGCCTCTTTTTCTCAAAGTTTATTCCTTTCTTCCCGGATGTATAACAAACATTACATTTTTATGAGTGGAAGGTGGTTAGAGGGATAGTAGGCATTGATTTTTAGGGTTAAACTAAGTCTTAGTTAGTTATGGAAACATGCCAAGAATAGGTCTAAGGTGAGGTGGCTAGGTGAGGTGTCTAGGTGAGGTGGAAATTAGCTTAATTAGAATAATTAAGTAATGTATATTGTGAGGGTGGGTATTAATTTAATTAAGTTAATTAAACTAATATTAATGTGGGGTGAAAGGGGCCATGGTTAGGTGAATATGTTTGAGTTGGTTATTCGACGGGAGGCCAAGGGGAGTGTGACCCAATTTTGGTGTCCATACGTGATAGTCAAAATTTCTCCATTTCCTCAAGTCAACCTGTTATGTTCATGAATAAGGGGATATAAAGGAATGGAATCAGAATATGGTTAAGAGAACAAGGAATTGGTTTCAGAGGAAGAGAGCCACGATCATCCAAATCACAAGGTACACTCATAGGTCGAGAAACAAACCTCTCATTGTTCATCATTAAGAGAAACAAAAGTTTCCTCAAGTTGAAGGTATTATGGGAAATTTTTAAATGAAGATCCAAAGAATTGGAGACTTATCCTTACGGAAGGTCACAAAAGAAATATAGGGTTGAATAAATATCAATTGCAACAATGCAAGTAGAAGATCTAGTGACATAAGCATAAGTGGATAAAGATTACGTAGTTCAATACCTAGTCTTCGAACCACCATAGGAGGCCTCACCTCTTATTAACACCAATGTCTCTCCCATCCAAGATGTGCCTTCTCTTCCAGAATAGGGAATGGTTGATGCACCTATTGTAGAACCTAGGTCTAATGAGATGTTCCCTTGGATGTAGGAAACAATTTCCCCTGACACCCACACTGTTCAACAAGTAGCACCTCCGACTTATCAACAATTGCCTTATCAAGCAAAGAAAAGAAAAGGAATTTCACACAAATGGCCTCACAATTATACAATTGGGAAATAGGTAATCAATACATCGAGGTAGCCTGATCAGAAGGTGATTAAGCCGATGGATGAGATGACATTGGAAAATCAAGAGATGGTAACGATCCAACTGGGACTTAAAAATCATGAAAGGTATTTGCACATGTATGAAAAATCTTCTACTCGCATGGTGTCAAGGAATAAGGAATATAAGAAGAATACTTCTAAACTAAAGGAACAAGTGCAAACTCTATCATCTTATGTGTAACATCTAGTTGATTAAAATTCCATGACCATACCCATTGAAGAAGTTACACCCATTAGTACCTTCAATCCGAATATATCAAGAGGACACACGAGTTCACAATGCACGGGTGAGTGAATAACAAATGGATTGATTCAATTTATAAAAGGGAAGTCATTGATCCAAGAATCAATCTAACTCTTCACTTACATGTGTGTGATAGCAAACAAGACACGTGCACTCAAACAAGACTTGGAGAAAGAAAGGGACTACTAGAATGGTCCGGGTCCAATAGTGAATGAAATGAACAACACTCATCATCAGGAGTTGATCAACAAGAATATTTTTGAAACTCCTTTAGAAGACTTGTCACGTGTATGGGTGAGGTCTTTGGAAATCATATTTGAATCAGTCAATCGGGCCATCACTAAACTAGAGGAAAAAGAGGGAAAAGTGTACAAGTTGCGGGATAATATAATCACAAATTCGAAACTTGGAGTACCTACAATGATGGGAGAAGACACATTTACTCATGAGCTAATTGGTCAATTTAAGGAACATGTCAAGAAAAGGGAAAGCAACCCATTGTCCTTCACTAAGGACACCCTATATTTCCTCTCAAATATTCCGGCTTCCATTATACTTAACACAAAGAAACATCCATCATGGTTTGTGAAGTGAAAAGATATCAACAATCTATCGATTAATGGACAAAGACCTTAAGAGGTATTTGTATTCCTCATCTTGACAAAGTGGAACCTGTAGCAGCTTGTTACAATAAGAAATTTGGAGGGATAGATATATTCTTAGGAGTGCAAGATGAAAACTAGTAGGGAGAGAGATCAAATCCATTGTAGAATGCTCATTCTTCTGTATAATGCTTCTTTCTCCTTCCTTCTTCTTCTTCCTCCTCTTTCTCTCTCTTATCTTCTCACCCAACACACTCTCTCTTTAATGTTATAATTTTGTGGTAGGGTTTTACACTTTTTTATATATCTTTAAGTGACTTTAGAAACACAATGTAAAATTTAATTCACCTTGCATTTAAAAAAGGGATTTAAATATTTAATTCGAATATGAATAGTCTAAAATCAGAATATGATATTTGAAAAATCATCGGGAAGATGAAGTGTTGCCTTCTCTTCTATAAATTTTAGTAAAGTTCTCATTTAAGGATATTATTAGATCTTCTTAGACTTATGAGCTATTTTTTTGTGAATTCATGAGAGACATATCCTTGTGAAGAGAACAAAGAGATAAAAAATTCTTCCGAGTTTTCCCTACTATAAAATGTCTTTCATTTCTATGTTATGTGTTGGTATCCAAATTGATTCTCCTGCGAGGGATGAGTAGCATCATGAAACCTGGATGGATGCTTAGAGACGAGAAAAATCATGATATAAGTTGTTTTGTTAGGGGGAGGATTCAGTGACTCTTTTTCACTCAAGAATTGGAGAAATGGATAGCACCTTCTCAAGGGTTTGATCTACCTTGAATACTTTAGGTTGTACCTTCAACCAAGGTGAGAGGACCCGTTCTATAACCCGTGTTGGTGAAGGATATCAAGATATCCTTTGCACAATTTTCATGAAAACCTTGAGAAACTATGATCAATACAACACAATATAACCCTCACGAGTTGTTACACTAGAGAGAGGAGAAGTTTCGAAAAGGTTCAGTTACTAAAGACAATAATTGAAACCTGATTGTCTCTGCATATTTTGGTAGTGAAATTTGTTAAATCTTTGTGGATACACAGTACAAATAGGGGTAGTTCATGTAGGATTTATCATTTGAGAAGTTTTTGGTGGGAATTTAAGTAAGATAAAGTTGATTATACTAGATATTTGAGAGCCTTTACAAATATTGGAACACTCATAGACAAAATGCTTCAAAATAGCCAAAATATTCCTTCAACCAGAAGGTGTGTATCAATGGAGGCCCAGAGATGCACGATTTCATAAAATATTCAAGAATTCAACATAAAGGCTCATGTTAAAGACTCAATTAAACATTAGAAATCCCTGATTCATCACACCTAAGATACACTCATAGGCTAACAAACAATCTTTGTCAACATAGTGAAAGTAAAGTGATTTTAAATTGTTTATTTCATTACAAGATGAAAGCTCTCCTCACAATGAAATTGCAAATGCCACAATACTACCATGTGGATAAGATCTTGTGTGATTTAGAGGGATTTTAACATAAGATTGCAACAGAACACAAAAACTATTTGAAAACATTCTGAAATAAAAGCAAACACAATTATGCTCATGATTAACACAAATTCATTCAAGGTTCATTAGATTCATCAACAGGGGAAAGTTTCCTCAACAATCTTAGAGCTTGTCAATGGCTATACACTTGCAACCATCTTGACATGATTAAATCTAAAAACATAGGAAAATAAACTGGTTTCTCAGACGGTCTCTCGGGAAAAATTGGTTTTCTCAAACTTTCTCAGAAAAATTAACCCCCATGCAAGAGTATTCTCATTGCATTTATACAATTTCACTCGCTCACTCATCCCAAAATTTCCCCCAAAATTCTAAATCTTCAAGAGAATATTCCTCTCTATTACATATTTTTTAATCATGTTTATTCCATTGAAAATATCTTACTTTTTGTTTCTAGGTGGATAAATCATGAACTGATCATTCTCAGTTCCTCAACTATGACAAGATGCCATGTCATAACTTTTGACAGTCTTTTTAATCATTCTTTTATTTTGTCGTGCAAGAAATCTCTTTTTCAATAATTCTTGGGTGGCTCCAATGCCTTGATCTAGTAAGAAATCCTTTTCACCTTCGAGAATACACCTTGAGGAATAGATACCCGCATTTGTTCCTCTTAGAAATGAGTTTCCTCACATGGATTATACCACATATCTATGCTTTGTGAGTCTAAATCAGCCAAGTGTAAAGAGGAGCTAGTGGAATCCTCTAAGTTTCTCCTGGCGCAATCGCAAAGGTGAAGTCTAGAGGTAGGTCCCCAATGAGCGCGGGCCCTCCACATGTTCCGAACCTAGGAGAGTTGCACTTGATCACTAAAGAGTCGAGCATGGGAAGGTCTAATTGAAACCTCCACATGTCTCTTCAAGTGCTCTTTCAAAAGTAAAATTTGAGGGCAGTCCCAAACAGGCGTGGGCCCTCCATGTGTCCTAGGCCCAAATAAGTTACCTCAGTCGTTGAGAAGTCTTGATATAAAGAGGAGCCGGTGGAAGCCTCCACATGTCTCCTCGCATAACTCTAAAGGTAAGACCAAGAGGCGGGACCTCAAATGAGTGCAGATCTCCACGTGTCCTTATGAGGGTCTTAGGAATTTACCTTATACTTTTAATCCCTTTGCCATAATGCATCAAAATATCAAATAGACCCACCACGCCACATCCAATAATAGAATACCATGTATCCATAGATGTTGAGTTGGTATTTACAGAGGAGACACAATTGTGGAAGATGCCCAACAATAAAAAATTTCCCTACTGAGAGAGAAGAATGTAAATAATACAAAGACTTAATGTAATTCATGACCGAAGGAAAGGACCGATAATGCCATATAAATTAAGGAGAAATTTTTTGATGCATCTATACAGGAGACAAAAATACTTCTAATCATGCGGGATGAGAAGTTTTAATTGAAAAAGGGGCGAGATTACAATTGAGCACCAACATTATGTACAATTTTTGTTTGAGCATCATATAAGAAGAAGGAATTTTATCCTTTTTTGACTAAGGAGTTTAGTGATACTTTGTGTTCATTAAATGCTATTTGTTCTTGTTATTATTATTCACATTTTTTTCTTCTTAATTTCAGTGCATGTGATGTAATCTCTAACTATTGTATGCAAGTATCTAATTTTATACTTGGAGCATTAGTTTCTATTTTCTAAATTTCTCATTTCCTTTCTTGATCTCATAGAAAATTATTCCCATGTAGATATCTATAATATTTTTCCGTAGGGTCAATGGAGTTCCCTATTCAATCCCCAGTCACCAAAAGGCCAACACAAAAATCCACCTATTTACTTGCACATGCATATACAATAGCTATACTGGTTAAGTAGAGGGACTTAGATTCCTAAAGCATTGGCAAGATATCCACAAATTTTTCCTCAAGAAATTTTGTCACCAATAGTTTTGGCGCCCACTATGGGAAATATTTAGCAACATCTACACCCAAGAAACAACCTTGAAAAAGAGAAAAAAATAAAAATTAAAAAGAAAATTTCTGAAATTTGAGTAGCTATCCAAGCCTCATGTTTGCAAACCATGGATATTCCAAGATATCTTCCTATTGAAAGACCTGAATTACTCTTCCACATTCAAGAGGATATTGCTTCAGATTTGAGAGAGGCTATTTGGCATAACAGAAACATCTCAACCACTAATTCATTCACACAATAATTCTTGACCTCGAAGAAGAATGCGCTATTGAATTGGAAAGGTGAATAAAAATTAAAGCACTACAAAGAAGATCATAAATCTCCAAGTTGGAGGATAGAAGATAAATTTGGAAATAGAGACAAAGAGGAAAACCAACCCCACTTTTGAAGAGCTTCAAAGAAGACACGAGCTTCTCTGAATTTAAAGGTCTCCTTTGTGTCACACAAACTAGTTCTACCGAAAGTCCAAGTGTAGCCAATCCATTGAACGTTGAGTTTCCATACATCAATGAGAACCTTAAATATTCCACTAACATAGAGACCAAAGAAGAAGATAGAGAAAGAGAAGCAAGAGTGGAAGTGGAATTAAGAGCCCAAATTGAAGAGATTGAAAGAATTGAAGCTTTGAATCATAAGAAATAACAACAAGAGAAGTTGCAACCTTAGAAAGGTTAGAATATTTAGTCGTAAATAGAATGGTGGACTGTGAATGTGAAACATGTAGGCCTAATTTACCATGGGGTGGAATCACTATCCCACTTTCCCTTGCTCAACCCCTCTATGACCTACCAAAAGGCCCAAGAACATTTTTTCCAATGTTTATAGGGGATGGTTCTCAACTTTCTCGAGGAACATGTAGCAACGCTCATCACTACTTGTGGCATGTTGGGCATTGAGTATGAAGATGTGTCACTGAATCTTTGTGGAATCACTTTAAGAAAAGGCTACGGGGAATTCAACTTCTTCATGTTTCCTCCAAGTTCACACCCTGTTGGGAGGATATAAGAAGTGCATTTGAACATAGGTTCAAGTCTAGAGAAGACTGATAGATCTTTTGGTTTTATTAGTACAAATAAATAAGGACCTTCAATCAATATGGGATTTTATCGCCAAATATAACATATAATAGGAAGAATTATGGAAGATGTCAGACCTCATGAAAATAATTTGAAGAGATTCTTCATCAATGCCTTGCCATCGAAGTTTATTTCTTCATTAGAAGAGTCCAACTTAGAGAGTTTAAGGAAGCACATGACTTTGCAATTGAGACATGAGATGATCTAATATTTTCTAGAAAGGTAAAAGGTCTAAATGGAAAAAAAAGGGGTGGAGTTTGGGCTCAGTTACAAAAAAATGTTCCAAAAAATGGCCAATGAATTGATTGCTATGAAGAAACAATTGTCTCATATCATTATGCGGAATGCTCCAAGGAAGCTAAATCCTCCTAATAGAACAAGAATTTCTCCACCTCCTTTCCAGATTGCTCTTGAAGCACCACCAGTCAATGCTACTTGTGACACCGAGGAGCCAAAGGAAGAAGTATAAATAGAATAACCTAAGGAATATGATGCGGGTGATGATGATAACTATCTCAAGGTTGAGGAAGTTGATGGTGATATGCATAATGGCCTAATTGAGTATGTTGATGGAGATGAAGATGATGATGATGAAGATGCCCCCAAGCTTCTCATGCATGGTATTCACTCATGCACAATCCCAAAAAGGAGCCTCATCCTTAATGGCTATGGTGAAAGAAAAGAAGAAGAAAGAAGATCCTCCTGCAGAAATTCCTCAAAATAAAATCATCAGTAGAGGATCACCGCTACCGCCTTCAATGGAGTTGGCTAAAGAAAAAATAGACCCACTGGTTAGCAAGAACCATGCTACCATACCAAGTAAGTCATCTAGTCCTTCTCCTAATCCTAAAATTGCTAAAAATAATTCTTCTTCAAATGCAATTCCTACAAAACCATCTAAGTTTCAATCAAAATCTACATCCCCATCTCTCTTCCAAGCTAATTGCTACACCGTAAAAGAAAATCCAATCCCTAAAGTAGAAAAACCTTCACCATGTAAATATTCTGTCATTTCGCCTAAACCACTACCTTGCCAACCATAACCCCATTTGACTTTGTGGAACACACAAGCAAAACCAAGGTTCAGATCACAGAGCTAGAGTACTTACAAATGCATCCTCTTAACTCAAAGGTTCATTAACATAGTATGTGGTTGTAACCCTGTAGTATCAAATGTAAATTCCAAAGGTCTACTTCCCACACCATCCACCCTAACTTCTCAAAATATGCTAGCCATCAATGCCTCCAAAGACAACCTGGGTTGAACCTTTTTTACCTATCACTTCTCATCAAAGGCTTCTAACTCAACAATCGCATCATAGATCTCAAGCCTCATTTAATGTGATGCCTGTAAAATTTAAAAATTCCCTACGCCTCATCTTAACCCAATAAAATGGTTCATTTTATCTAATGGAATCCAAAAAGTTCCATTAGTGGAAAGAATAAAAGATGCACATGTAGTGCTAGCTGATTTTCAATAAAATAAGGTCCTTCTCACCACCCCCGGTGATAGCAAATCCAACATACTTTAGGATTCTACTGAGCCAAAGCTTCTCAGAAATATTTTGTAGAGAAATATTGGAGTTGATCACATCACCACAAATTCTTCTCTTCTTCCATCTCCTTGTTTTTGTCTCATAACCTTGCTTATCGCAAGTTACTTGACAAAAAGGGGCAAAATGTAGACACTTAAAATTGGTTACCCAATTTAGTGTCCCTCTCATCCGTTTACTTGCTTAGGTAACCTGGGGCACGTTTACGTCACCAACTATCCCCTTGGGATATTATCCAATTTGTGATTTAATCACTTATTCCAAATTTAATTCATCCCATCACATCTTACCCATGAGTGATTAAATATTAAATATTTAATTACGCTTCTTCCCATGCATCTTAATCACTTATCCACCCCAAATTTATTCTATCCATGTATCACATCTATTTTTAATCTTCCCTAAGCGGGATATTTTCCCGTAGTCGGGATAAGTCTTATCTTTTTCGATCATTTTTGGCCACCTCGGGAGTCTTTTCCGCGATCGGCGCCGACCCATATGGTCGGCGCCGATTTTCTAGGAGCGGCGCCGATTATAAAAGCAAGTCCAGAACTCAGTTCTAAGGACCGAAGAGACCGAAAAGAGATCACGAACAGTGAAAAAAGAGAGCACTTACGCACGAACAGAGAGCGAGAGAGATACAGGGTGTGAGAAAGAGAGATCTTTTTAGCATCAATTGTCTCAGATTAGGACAGATCCTGTCCAAATCAATCCCTGAGAGGAGCACCGTTACTCTGTCCCTGTCACGACCATCTATCATCTGGTGACTCTGTTCCAGTATCTCGCCAACTTCGGCACATCCAGCAGACCACATTCACCTTCCAATTCCCGAATCTTGTCGCACGCCTCCGATTGATTGATGCGTTCTCCGCCGACACCGATCTTATCCGATCGACGCCGATCCTCCTCAATCGACGCCGATTTAATCTCAATCGACGCCGATTCTACCCAGTCGACGCCGATTTCTCTGCAGATAGGTAAAAGGATACAGGTAACACAAATCCAACATTTATTTCATAGTTCCTCGTTTTCTTACGACTTTCTCGCCTCATACTGCTTAGATTCTTATTACCGCAATCGAAAATCTAGTCTTTATTTACATCTTTTATCATGTATGCTTCTTTTCTTAATTGAAAATGTGGATCGACATCCGCCGAGGAAGCTTATCACTTCTCGGACCGCTTCTCGGGCACCCACTTAAATATCTTTTAACGTGGTCTTTTCTCGCCAAGCATCGGTGTTTTGCAGGTTATTCGGATCTATTGTGCGAATTGCTCGTGTGCGCCCGTCTTGTCTACATCGGCTTCCTCATCCGTCTACATCTTCGGATCTAATCCATCAGGTATCGATTTTATTGGAGTTTTTCAGGGTTTTTGTGTTTAGTTTGGTGCATTAACTTGGACAGGTAACAAGCGCAAAATTCTTGATCTACATTCTGGCACGCCCGGTGGGACCCAACCAAAGTCCCTTATTGGTAAGTTCATTTCTTTCCTAGTTTTGAACTTTGTTCCTTTTTTTCACTGATTTCTATCAGTCCTATTTGAGCATTTCTTTTCATCATTTCAATCTTGCTTCTTTTTATGCGGAATCATTATCTTGAAATTTTTCTATTTCCTTAAAATAGAAATTTTTCATTTCACCATTATCCGGATATATCTTTCTGGATTTTGTTTGTTGTTTGCTTAACCTCTTCTTGCGGAGCACCTTGCTTGTTCGTGGGATTGTTCGAGGGGAAGAGCTCAACAACGCGCTTTTTGAAGTCCACACACCTTGGAGAGCTAAATCTACAGGTATTCCTCTTTTACGGTGTTTTCTCCTTTTTAGGATTTCTTTGTCGGTTATCATCACATCCAAACACTTCAGCTCTTTGGTGCTTAAAAAGAACTTAATCGCATTTGGGAAAGAATCGTTTGACTTGTCTTCATTGAAATCAAACACTTCATTTTTAAGTGCTTAAAAAGAACTTTTTTGTCATTGCTTTGCTGCTTTTCATCTAGTTTTAATTAGCCCGGAAAATTGATCAAAATCGGTAGTGACACTATTTGATTTTATTTTCACCTTGCACACAAAGCCAAAATCACTAGGTATAAAGCATTTAAACAAAACTCCTTCCCGGCCTCGCCTACTTGGAAGTGATATCCAAGAGGAAGAGCCACGCGGTACTCGGGCCGCGCTATAAATTCACGGAAGATTTTGGTATATATTGGCAAAGCACCACTCCCTTATCGCAGCGGTGTGTGAAGTGCGGGGGTAGGCCCCTATATCAAGCCACGTACCGGTCTTTTACTGAAGTGCCTTCGGGACTCCTCACCAAACATTACCCAAACCATCCTTAGTTTGGCTATCTGAGTAGTTCCTGTTCTAAAAAGCCTTCCCTAACATTTTCTTTTCTTAAAAGCATTAAAATTTAAAGGAGATAATCACTTGCGCTGCTTGAATTATCTGTGCATTAGTTAGGTCACTTTTCTTGTCTGTGTGTTTATGACGGTTATCACCCGATCACAATCCAGAAGAATGGCTCAACTAGTTCCTTCTTCCTCCGAGATCACCACTAGTGTGGAGGTTTCGGCACCCCCCCAATCTTCCTCGGGACCGCTGTTAGTTGGGTCCCCATCCTGGTCATATAACCCTTTCCATCAAGCCAAAGCAATCCCATCACGTCCAGCTTCCCCTAGTCCTTCGGAAATATCATCTGACTCGGAGTATGTTCCCCGCGGGGATCCTGAATTCCAGGCATTCCTCGACCGTAACCCGATAGCCCTCATGGACTACCTAGTACACAAGTCCATTCGAATATCTGATCAAGGGCCACCAATCCAACAAGTGTACGATTATCCTCGTGGATCATCCCAAGCCTTTGTAGAGCAGTTTGCACCATCTCTTTTACCTCGAGCCACGGAGAAGGGCGAGGCCCCTATGCCTCCCTTTTCTCTTCCACCTTCCATATCGACTAATTCCCAAATAGTCTTACCTATCCCTAACACCGCAGTTACCTCGAATATTCCACCACCTACTTCTGAGAGGTCTTCTGCCCTTGCTATAATGAATGCGTCTGCACACCCGCATGTTGCTGTTAATTCATCTATGCCCTCCATTGTGTCCCAAGGTCAGTACCTCTTCATGAGCCAACCCCCTCCGAATAGTCACTTGGCTCCTACTTCTCGTCCTCTAGGGGGTATTTCCTCCAATGTTCCAGCAACTGTGACCTTCGCCCATCAGCTAACATCGGCACCCTTAATACCTAACCCGGCACTAGAAGGCCCCTTTCAGGTCTTGTTCCCCAACATGTCCAATCCAACCAACACCCATGTTCCTCAATCCATCCCGATCCAATCAACAAACATAGGAGTCCACCAATCACAGGCTCCATCCGTCATCCAACCTTCATTTTCTCAACCACTTATTATCTCACAGCCTGCCTATACGCAAGCTACCTCACAGCAAATACCCCACCCGGTGTCACCCAGAACACCTGGTTATTCCTCTTATCATCCTATCCATCAACAGATGAATCCCCCATTGACACCTCAACAACATCCACCACTTGCTTCTTATGTAGGACATACCAATGTACCGCCTCCTCAATCGGATGTGGTTCAAATTCTCTTCAAGAAAATCGCAGACTTGGAAGCCTCCACAAAAGGGGCTCGTCCCTCATACTCCTTTGAAGAAGTGTGTAATGAACCCATTCACCCTTCAGTGGCTTTTAAGCCTTATCCTCCCCAATGGGAACTTCCTAAATTTTCAAAATTCCATAGTCGGGAAGACCCTCAACAACATCTGCGAGCATTCAAACATGCTTGCTATCTCATAGTCCAAGATCAGGAGCTCATGCTCCGTACCTTTCCTATGTCTCTAGCAGGTCCTGCTTTAGACTGGTACAATAACATCCCTCAACATTCTTTGTTTTCCTTCTCTCAATTGGCCCAGATGTTTGTTGAAAACTTTTCAATAAATATCGCACATAAGATCTCGATCACAGATCTTTATAACATTCGCCAATTCGATGATGAGTCTATTGCAGACTTTGTCGCTCGTTGGAGAGGGATAATCAACCAATTGTCTTTCTCCCTTCCTCAATCCCAACAAATCGAGTTGTTTACTCGATCTTGTGCTAATCACATTTCTTCCACTTTAAGGATCCAAACCTTTCATACCTTTGAGGAAGCCTTCACGATGGCACGCAAACTTGAATCTCGCGCCATTGAGCAAGGGAAGCTAAAACTTCGCTCTAAATCCAAACCAGATTTTTCTCGGTTTACCAAACCAGATTTTTCTCGGTTTACCAAACCAAATTCTTCTCCTTCTAAAGACAAAAATCAAGGATCCACCAACGCCATCGTATTAAAAGCATCACGAGCCGATAATACTTCTAATCAAACACCACGAAGAGACCCTTCATCTGCTCGAAAAGGGGCTTCATCATCTCGATCCTTCGCTCCATTGGGGGAATCATATGCCTCTATCTTAGAAAAAATGTTGGAAGTTCGCATGATCGAACTTCCCCCCATTAGGGATATTGATGAAAGCCGAGAGCGCCCATTCTGGTATAGGGAAAACGATTTCTGTCATTATCACAGAACCAAAGGTCATGACATCGAACGATGTCAGACTTTCAAAAATCTTGTCCAAAAATTCATTGATAAAGGCGAGCTCATTCTAGATAACCCAAATGCTCCCCCAAATCAGGCACTTGATGTTTTTAAACAACCTTTTCCCAATCATGCCCCGAACCATAATGCTTCAGAATCTCAAAAATCAAACACTCACACCATCAACTTCATCTCTACCGAGGACTCTTCTTCTGAAACCAATCCATCTGCAAACCCATCAATCGAATCAGGACCTCCTTCCACTTCATCAATCACTGGAATTCCATTATCTTCAGATGGCCCACCTTTGAATATTCCTACATTACTAAGCACGGAGTCATCTTTCTCCGTTCCTTTGTCTGACCTTCCATCCATACCCGAGACAGTATCATCCTCATCTATCTCATCATCGATTACATTCTTTCAATACTAGAGGCAATTACATCCCTTCGAGTTTCCACTGCACACATCCACTTCGTTGCTCCCATTCCCGCTGCAACTATGCCCTGGTGAACGTACTATAATTGAACTTCGACGACGATGGAAGCATCTTCGATTTTGACCTTCCTATCTCTTTTCCTACGTAATTTCACCCATGATTACTACATCGAAGTAGCCCTTCACAAGGAACCGCTTCTTCATCACCCCCTTCTTCCATCACTAATGTTACTTTTCCTATTAAGAAAAATCAAAAGAAGTAGCACCAACACCTATACACTTGGTTCCGGAACCTAAACCGAGACAACCAAAATCTAACGTTACACCATCAGTACCTCCCCACCTGCTTCCTCCGAAAAGGTTACAATCACCTTATGCCGTTGAAGTTGTCACCATCCCTGAAAAAGGAAAGCCCATATTTCGGACCATCAAGACTCTTGGTGCTCTTCCACAAAAATCTCTCTCTACGCCTCATAAACGATTGGATTTGCCCGCTGAGAAGGCGTTTTCTTCTACACACTTATCAAAGCCATCGTCTTCTTCTACAACACATTCTTCACCAATACCCCGGAAAATAGACTTACCTACTAAAAAGACGTCACCTCTTCTATCAGGATCATCATCTTCATTACCAAAAACCAAGACACCCTATATTCCCCCGATTTCACCTACTTTGGGAGCTTCTTCCTCTTCTAAACCGACATTATCTAAATCATCAGTACATCCGACCAAGCAACCCCCTTTGTCTCCAAAGACCGCAAAATTTGTCACATATCCATCATCTTCAAAATCTATTTTAGGGGCTCCTCCTCCACCAAAGTCAATCATGTCTCACTTACTCCCATCTCAAGTGCCCAAGACTGCTCCTCCAAATGTCCAAACAAATAAGAGGATTCCTAAACAAACTGTTAAACCTAACATGCAAGTCCTCTTACCTCGGCAGTCGGTTAATGTGAAAGAACCATCTCCATCATCTCTATCCTCCTCTTCGTCTACCGGATTCTACACCGAAATCCTTCATCAACTTATCCAATCTTCATCCATAACCCTTCCTCCGATTAAACCTTATAACCCTAAAGGAGTCAAACCTACCTGGTTTAACTCTGATCTGATTTGTGCTTACCACCGTACTCCGGGTCATGATACTGAGGGATGTAAAGCTCTTCAAGCCGTTATCAAGAACCTTCTGGAAGAAAGTGACCTCTTTGCTGGAGGAGGAGGAACAAATACCTCCTGTCACCTTAGCCCCATCCAAACCTCAACCATCCACTCAGACCTCTAGTGGTTCCACTCCACTTGATCTTCCACCTTCTCAAATTGACACAATCCATATCGCCACTAGAACCCAACACTATGATAACCCATCTTCATCTTCAGCATCTCGACCACGGGTTGTCATTTCTGCAGCCCCTAAAGGCGTTTCTCCTTCCTCATCAGCACCACGACCCAGGGTCTCTATTCGTGCTGCACCTCGGGCTCAAGTTCCCGTATCCGTTGAGGAGAGTGTTATGAAACAACTCACCCAGGCTCCGGTCAAAATGTCTCTTTTTGACCTCATCCAATCCTCTCCACAACATCGCCAGGCCCTAATTGATAATCTACGTCGCATCACAGTAAGTTCCGATGAGCCCCAGCCCTTCGAGTTGGTTGTTGGATTGAATGAACCATCAACCGCCATTTCTTTTGAAGATTTCAAAATTCCTCCTCTTTCTTCAGAGGATTTGGAGGCTCCCCTCTTTATCACAGTCCAAATCAATAACACTACCTTAAAACGTGTCATGATCGATAGTGGAGCTGCACTCAACGTCATCTCCTCGCACACGTTTGAGCAACTTAAGTTACCAAAGAATGTAGTGTCTCCCCCGCCTTTCGCCCTTCGATCATTTAACGATCAGCTAGCAGTCACTCTAGGAACTGTGGTCTTACCCATTCGAGTAGGTAAGAAGCTGCTTCATGAACTCTTCTACATTGTCGAAGGAAAATTCCACTATAACATGATCCTCGGACGCTCCCTCGGATTCGCAATGTACATCAGTGTCCCATCCACCTCCATCGATGCTTAAAATATCAATATGAGGGCAAAATATATACTCATCCAGAGATCCTTTTCCTTCCGCACAATGCGACATGACCACAAGATCTCGCCTTTAAAAGAAAATCCATGTTCTCCGGGGGCCTCATCTTCTTCTATACTCGCAACCAAACTACTTGGATTTACAAAATCTAGAAGAGACATTGCAGCGTTTCTCACTAGGAGAGCTTCCTCTCTTTTCTTTTGATGCCCATCTCAAACCTAATGAGTATGGTAGACCGCATAAACAACTCCGAATATCAACCGTGTCTCGATCGCATCGTCACCATTGGTCCGCCCAATCACCGTACCAATTTCATCTACGGTGGTCTTGATACGCCTCATTATCACCCGGATTCTCCTCTGTGAGCCAAACCTTACCTAACGAGTGGTTTGATTATCTACAGTAATCCCACGTTTGCAAAACTTATCTATATCGATGCGCGTGGAAAGGTTTTGGCCTCGAAAATATGAACAAGGTATACATGACCTCAAGTCCATTCCTACTCTCATGCCACATCAGAAATTTGGTTTAGGATTTAAACCTCTTTCAAAGGCCACTGTCACTATTCTTGATGAGCCTCTTCCTACTGAAGAACCACCTTCCCCCACTAAATCAGAAGCATCACTTGATGTGGACGATGACATTTCCATCCCACCTAACTTTTTTTTTTGATCAATACCATTTCCTTAGGGCCGTTAGTCTATGAGACTAACAATCGGTCCGCTCTATACCATTAATCTTCCTGAAATAGTTGTGGAGACGACTCTCCTACTATCAACACTATCCACTTTGTATTGGATGACGATTTCGTCTCACCTATCTAGGGCGGCAGAGGATTCATATCTTCCCAGACTATTCCTTCTCGACACGTCTACCCTTCTCAACGAAGCCACTATCGACCTTAATATAGGGACTTCGAAGACCCTCGCATCATTAAGGTTGGCCAATCCCTTAATCCCGGGAATTAGGGACTTACCGCTTTTCTTTCCAAACATCGTCAAGCCTTTGCTTGGTCATATGAGGATATGCCAAAGATTTCTGATCCCGATATGTGGTCCACAATATCGTTACCCTTCCCAACATCAAACCAAGCTTAAGCAAAAATTACGTAAAATGCACCCTAGAGTAGCCCTTCTCATAAAGAAGAATTACAGGGGCCGCTTACTTCCTGGGCTAACTTCATCCAACCCATCAATTATCCGCAATGGGTGTCTAATGAATAGTATCAAGAACTGGAGTGCTACATCGGGAAGATTCTTAATTTGTACCGGGATCTTAATCTTATCATTCAAAGGATGATTTTCCTCTTC